>CM076084.1:3997602-4235102 GCA_038088235.1 Zacco platypus | reverse complement strand
CGAGTAAGTCCTTGATCAGTAAATTAAATGTCAGTGCAGGCAATTCATAGTAATGTGTTAGTACTCTCCTTTGTGATCATCAGCACACCTGTGAACATGCAGCTTGACAGAGTCACTTATCACTGCATGTAGGAAATATTTACATAAATATGCAACTAAAACGGTCTCAAAGTTGTCTTATGATTCTCTTTCTGAATGATCTGTTCCACTCATGCACACTCAAGGGCATGTGTCCTGAGTACACAAGAGTGCCCGGAGTTTCTCCAGAATTTTAATTTGGACATGAAGCGGTGGCCCAATATAATATCAAAATTGTTTATTATACAAAATGTCTTCAGCCAGTGTGGCAACCCCTGAATTTTACACTGTCAGAAAAAGAAAATGGAATACCATTTTATGCGGCGTACAGGGTTTTCACGGATAAGAAAGGAGAATTAATTTAAATCTACACTAACGTGAGGTCGGAAGGATTGTTATTTAATTATTTATTTTTTTTTATTTGATCAAAAATACAGTAAAACAGAAAAATATGGTTACAATTTAAAAAGAACCGTTTCTATTTGAATGTATTTTAAAATCAAATTCATTCCTGTGATCAAAGCTGAATGTTCAGCATCATTACTTCAATCTTCAGAGTCACATGATCCTTCACAAATCATTCTGATATGATGATTTGATGCTCAAGAAACATTTCTGATTATCAATGTTGAAAACAACTGTGCTGCTTCATATCTTTTATGAAAATGTCATACCTTTTTCAGGATTCTGTGATGAATAGATCTTTTGTAACATTTTCCATACATTTACTGTAACTTTTGATGAATTGAATGCATCTATGCTGAATAAAGGTATTCATTTCAGCTCCTAGCATGCAGCTTATTTGTTGTTGTGTGTTCGTGTTACCAGCACACCTTCCCACATGTTTATTCATTTCATTGACACTGTGGTTGAGGACCAGTTTCCATGCAATGCTTTGTGTCTCATTAACATTGGTATTAGCCATTCAAAAATAGACATTTTATTTGGTCATCCTGGTGTTTAAAATCAAGCTGAACTGACATGCAAGGAACAAACCTTGTTCAAATCATGGCGTTCGCCATTGCATTAAACTCAAAGCTTCAGCGATACTCCAAGCATTGTTATGCAGTCTCAAAGTTCAAACAAATTAAACTTTAACCCCATTAGCCCTTCAAAGCACAGCTAATAATTCCCATCACAAATGTCTGTCTTTGCAATGGCCAGTTTTTTTTTACTGTTTGCGGGTGCAGGCAGAAGGCAAGACGAATAAGATGAATTCAAACAGACTTTAATAATACAAGGAAAACCTGAACCGATACACAGAACTAACATGAACTAGAACCGACGATGAGAACTAAAACACCGGAAGATTATATACAGAGAGAAAACAAAGATGTTTGGATAAACACAGGCGATGGAAACTGATGAGTAACCATAGTAACAAACAAGGAAGTAACGAGTAACCTAGGAGACAAACAAATGGTGGGAAACTGAGAAAGGAGATGAAAAAGATGGAGTCCATAAGGGTGGAAGCATAATCGTGACAATGTCTTTTAGAGCCATGTCAGATATGTGAGACAGAACATATTAAATGTGTATTTATTGCCTGATTTAACCTGTACAATTGTTTTAATGGTATGAATTAGTGTGTTTAGGTTGATTCAGTCAACACGGTCTCATCCCTATTAGGGATGTAGTGGGCTTGTGACGCGTTGCACAAAATTGCGCCAAAATATCAATCATAATGAAAAAGTACAGTCTTAATATTTTATATTAAGATTTTATATTTTATATTATAATTTAATCATGCTGATTCTTTTAAATGTTCGAGCAAGGATATAAAATATAAATATTTTGGCGCAATTTTGTGCAAGGCGTCACACTGTGTGCGACGATCGCAGAAACCATTGCCCAGCGCGATTCCACCACGGTAAGAAGCCTACAACAGTCAAATAGAGTGACATTATATTTATTTTATGTATCATATTTTATTTTTGAGCTCCTGTAACACAGAAATTTCCCCAGTGTGGGATTAATAAAGTATATCAAATCAAATCAAATTGTTTGTTGAATCACAATGAGATATAAAATATCTCACCTAAATTAAGACACGTTTAAGCCTACAGCAAATATGCAGTCCTGTAAGTCCTGTAATTATGCCATTTTAATGTAGGCCAAAATGATATATATTATATATATGAAATTATATATAAAAGTTGTGGTATCGATTCAGACAAGACAACACCAACAGTCCATGCGACGACGCACGAATATAATAATTATATATAATTAATATAATAATTCGTCCATGCGACGAATACACATTTGCAGCACAAAATCAATCGCCTGAAGCAATACTTTCCAGCGCAGGAAAACGGCTGGATGCCTAAACCCCTTTCGTCAAAATCCGACGATGAGGGATTTGCATTCAAATCTACTGAAAGACCCTGAACGTCGGAGTGTTGACGTGAAGGGGAAATGACCAAACGGCAGCATGTGACGAATAGGGATGAGACCGTGTTGATTCAGTGGTGTTTAATTATATTTTTGGCTTTTTTTTTAACACCATTTAATTTATTTATAGTAACTTCGGGTCTTCATGATGTCTCAGTTTTTCCATCAACTTTTAAATTCACAGAGCATCCACATATGGTAATTTTTTGTGAACCAACATTCAGCTAGTTTTTTTTTTTTTTTTGTCTTATGTCAGTGTATCAAAGCTGTCGGACTTTTTGTACTAGCTCAAATACATGTTTTCATGCTCTACTTTTGCTACATACAGTATAGCAGGCAGATCTTTTCATGTGGTGACATGACACTCGCTGTGCTGTGAAGCGCTTTACAATGTGTGGCTGTTAGAATGTACATTTATTTACTTTACCTGTCAGATACAGAGAAAATAAATAAGTAACACTGCCCCTGTCTTTGATGCCAAATGTGAACCTGAGAATTACATGCAGCCAAGCATGTCAGCAGAGGATGCTTTTATACAGAATATGAGTCTGTCTTTATGAAATAAAGGCCTCGAGTAACTATAGATTCCTGAGACTCACACATTTTACTAGAGACACGAGTCTGAATACAGTCTTGGCTACAAAAAAACCCAAAAACATTTTACACCATTATTGCACTGGAAAAACAGACACGATATGCACAGGGATGGGGCATGTTGTCATATTACATGGGGTAAGTTGTCACAGCAGAGCCTGTAAATAATATGTTGAATATATACACAGAGAGAGAGAGAGAGAGAGACAGAGAGAGAGACAGAGATAGAGAGAGAGAGAGAGAGAGAGAGACAGAGAGAGAGAGAGAGAGACAGAGGGAGACAGAGAGAGAGACAGAGACAGAGAGAGAGAGAGAGAGAGAGAGAGAGAGAGAGAGAGAGACAGAGAGAGAGAGAGACAGAGGGAGACAGAGAGAGAGACAGAGACAGATATCTTTATATGTAATTTTTATTAAATCTGTTGTCGTTTAAATATGGTTAAAATGTACTACCAAATGGACAGATAAGCATTTGTGGTACCTTAAAATATTCTTTAAATGTTATATTTATATTAGAACTTGTATGTCATGTATAAAAGTGTGTTAAGTACAAAAAGATGTGAAAAACACTACAAGTGCACATTAGGCATGTTTATAGAATAACATGATAGTATCGGATATTATTGGTATTATAAAAAATCTAAGAAAATCAAGGTCTAATACTATTACTGAGATACAACCCTTGCATCAACTTCCAGCCATGTGACAACTGGCCCCAGTATCCCTTATTTGAATATAAATGGCCATAAATGTTAATGCAGTGTTTATTTATCATGGAGTGCAAAACTATTTCTAATGTTTGCTTTGGTGAAAAAGTGCTAAACAATTCTGAACTGAACAAAATAAACAGATTATTGGTTGGGAAGGAAGCACAACTGGGAAATAATTAAGAGATGCAGTTTCAAACTATGTGTTTAACGTCTCATAGCGCTGGACACTGCTGTTCTCGTTTGAATTTAGAAACACCATGTTATAAAACGTAATGTCTAGCATTTGTTGACAGATGGACGTTTCAATGGTAGCAGCGGCTTCTCTAATTGGTGGATCTCTATTCTTTTAGGTTTTTTTTTTTCCATCTAGACTTTCACAGCTGCACATTTTTGTGATGCCTCTGCAATTTCACGTTGAGGCACATATTAGTCATTTCTCTTGACTCGAGATGAATAGTTCACACAAAAGACATCTTTCATCTCAGCAAAAGAGTCTCTTATCTGTTGCTTCATGGTTGTCTTCTGTGGCTGCTTGTTCTGGCCTAGCTGTCCCTTGATGTATTACACCAAAGACTACCTGTGACACTTTCACGTCTCTCTGACTTTAAAGTCAAGTTGGAGCCAGAACTCCTGAACTTTTCTTTTCATTTTGAGGATGATCAACCAATACAGTCTATTATCAACAGCTCTGTGCTTCCCCGAGCTGTCAAGAGCTGCTGAAATTAAACAATGATTCTCAGCGCCTTGAAAACATCCACACACTAGATATCAATGTTCATGCTTGAATATTAGGAAACACCAGAAATGTCTTATTAGACAGTCTTATTGACATCTTTTGTGTTTTTACTGCTACAAGAATGCCACTTTACAATTTAATTTACAAAAATAAAATGCAAATAAATCACATTTTTTAAATTGCTTTAATTTTAATTTAATTTAGTTGTTTTTGTTATTTAAATGGCACAGTCCTTTTAATACAGATCAGTGTGCAGTGAAAGTCTTCTCAACGTGAGATGATTAATGCAGTGATGTTCGCTCCATTAATGCTGTACAGTAGTATAGGAGTATGATTCTTACTTTGGGCGGAAGAGGGCCCAGGTTTAAATCCCGGACGAGCCCCCGATTTAAATCCCGGACGAGCCCCCAATTTATGTTCCCCAGTCGAGGGTGCAGGGGAAATAACATAAAAGAAAGCACTTTTGAAAGTTGCTTTGGATGAGAGCATTAGCTAAATGGCAAACTGCAAACCAAATGTACTTGAATCACCTAATGCAAAAATGTGAAACGGCTTTTATATGTCGCCTGTGGCAAGGCCAGAAATTTTAAAATGAGTTGACCATGGTGAAATAGGGTGGACCTCAATACCTACTCTCAAATTACATCATTAGTTTAGTTAAAGATTAGTTAAATGTGTTTCCTTGACCACAGACTTGAGACTAGCGTGGAATTTTCAAACCAATCACAGCCTGCTGCTTCTTCTGATTACTTTTTGAGGGAAAAACAGCTCAGAACCACTGGTCTAGGATCAGTTTTCTACATAATAACAACATATTAGCAGTTTGGCAAACGATCCAGTGCATATCTGTGTTTGCACCATGGAGTATGTCAAAGGTTTCTATTTGCAATGTGTAGTTGCAGCATTGAGCAATGTCGCCAATAACAGCCATTTCTGTTGATTTCTTGAACGCCATGGCCAATCAGAGGTGTTTAAGTTAGAATCCACTCACCGCTCAGAGCAGAAGTTAGTGCTGGGTTCTGTGTGCTCGCAAATCCGCTCATTAAAACAAAGTGTAGACATTTTGTAAATAAGAGATTCATTGTGCAGTGTAGACAGCTTCATTGATTATAACAGAACTTTGGGAGATTGTGTCATCACAATGAACTAAGATGAGTAATATCTTTTTAGTGATTAAAAAGGGGCCGCAATTTAGGCGTTTTATATAATCAATTCAGAATTTGAATAAATCTTTTGTTTTTCATGCCTACCCGGTGGCCGCATATAAGCTGCACAGTTACAGGTGTGAAATCTGATAATTTGTGTATTTGAGTAATTATTATTGTCATATTATTATTATTATTATTATTATTATTATTATTATTAACACACACACACACACACACAAAATTGTCTAAATTGATTGTTTGGACTTTATGTTTAAAGCAGATACCGGGTTTAGAATGTACCAAGAGGAAAATCAGAGTAAAGTTGTTTTTGGATTTGGCATTTAGACCACATGCTTACAATCATTAGCCATTGTCATTACTTAAAGTCGCAATCTGCATGTGAAAATACGAAGCGTCTAGGCCTGATTTCATTGTAGAGAGAAGTTCATAAAGCAAAGTTTGTAATTCTCCACCTTGAGGGCAAACACAATTATGTGCTGTGCCATAAAACCATAATCTAAACTCATTTCTCACAATAATCCTCTTTTATTTTCTCCTTAATAGCTTTTCTTTATTATAATAACAGGCAAAATAGCATTTCAGCCTAAAAAGAGGTCTGGCACATTAATGGGCAATGGAGCAATAAATATTGAATATCCCACATAGGAAAAGAGGATCAAAAAGACTATCTGATTTTGAACAGCCACATTGGCTGTATGAATAAATGATGGGAAACCACTGGTTTCCAGATACCCAGCCCAGATCTAAAGGAAAGAAAATTAACTAATACTGAACACTGATCTCTTTGCGCTTCTCTTCAAACCTTAACTCACAAATCTGAAACATGTTTTTGTCATAGAAAGGACGTCGGAATATATAGTAGAACATAATGGTTATGCTGAAGTAATTGCTGAATTTTCAAGTGTATTGTTTTATTTTACTATTATTATTGATTTCATCCATAAATGCATTATTATTTAAAAAAAAAACGGCAATGCAAACCATTGTAAAATCAGCAGAAAGTAAACAAGTAATTTTGGTTAAAGCTATCTCACTGTATTTAGACTCCACATGAAGTATAATGACAATATGTGAATTACATAATAGATTTATTATTAAAAGGTTCAATAGAACAGCAAAAAAGCAAATACTTTGAAAAATTTAACTGGCTGCCTCTGCAAAGTCAAAGTTATCAAAATTTCAACAAATTTCAAGGACCCGGACAGTTCGGAAAAATTAATTTCATTGATGTCATTCGGAGTAACTAATATAAAGGGACCATTTTGGATCAAGTCATGCGGTCGGTATCACTACCTGCAAAGACCTCATGGTCACGAAGCAAAACTAACTCTCTCTTAACTATTTGAAAAATTCATGTTTTCATTTATTTTTATGCATATCACGAAACATCAGGTCATTCGGTATAACCAAAAGTGTCAATTGGTGACACATTTTGTCCATCATGTAAAACAGTAATGTTAATTGATTATATATTAAAAAAAACACACAATCTCATTGTTAACACTAAATGAAACTTCAAAAATAAAAAATAAAGTGTTTTGTTTTTTTTACAAACCTTATTCATCAATGACCCATACATAAAACAAAGATTACTGAAAATAAGAAAATACTATTTCAGTCTTTCTTTCTTTCATTTCTTTACCTTTTAAGCAAATAAAAAGCATTAAAAAGCCAAAGTTACAATACATTTTAAATCTGGTTTAGTTGATGTTTTCCGAGGCAGGTGTGTAAAGCACAGTAAATAATGTCTTTTCTTCAAAGGTCTTCATAGGTCATTGAAGCATCTGTGATTGCAAGTCAGACAAAAATTGTCTCCCACATACAACTTTGAAAGGATGCAGAATTAGAGACCTTTTGCATGGTCTTTGAGATTTATGATATGTTCATGTAAATATACCTTGCAATGATTACTAAGTATGCTTAATTAGTTTTCTACTTTATGAGCAAATATTATATTCATTAGCACTTCGTATGACATGAAGACATGAACTCAGATGCAATTAAACACTTCCTCTTGATTATTTTACATGCCATGCCACTTTTACAATTCTGCAGAAGCATTAAACCTAAAATACAACACTGACATACCATAACGTGACCATAAAATTTTATCTATGGTTGTTGGCCCTTCCAATCCACTTAGATGTCATATTCTAGGAAAGAGATTTTGCCTGCTGGTGGACCAAAATATCTCTTTTGTAATTTGTGACAGGTTTCGAATGTAAAAATGTCAGCTGTAACCTTTGAAGAAATACCCTTTCCAAAAAGCTTTTTAGGGCCCTGTCAGAGGATCCGACAAAATCAGCACTCAGCTGTCAAGAGCATTGTTTAATGTGCCTCCGTCAAAATGTCTGCAATTTGTAGAAAATGTCATGTCAGCATTGCTCGTGTGTTTTTATTCACTCTTTACAGGTGCGTAAAAGAGGGGGAAACCTTTAAGAGGATCTCAATGCATAAAACAATCGTCATGTTATCAAGACAGGCAGCTCTTCTATAATACGCCTATAGTTTTTTGTTGTTGTTTTTATATTTTTTGTTGCAGAAATAGATCATTGAATTGTGTTATGGCTGCAATTTCATGTTGACTTTAAACTTCTGCGCTACAATAATTCAAAATTTCACCAATGCAACAAGATAAGAACAATATTTACAGACTGCACCTGAAGCCTCCCGTTCTGGCATTGTTGCAAAAAAACAATAGAATAGTTGGATAAGATTTAGACATTGATGCATTTTCATTTATTTTGCTGTGCAGTGAAAACAGTCGCTGTTACTTTCTTCAGGTTTTTCAGGAAGCCATCAAAAGATAGGGTTGAACCATCCGTCTCCCCGCTCTGGGAGCCTTCAGGTCTGATAATCGCTTTCAAACATTGTTTTCTGTCAGTCAGTAACACAGCAGATATGAATGATAGTCATGTTATCATCGCCTGCTGAGTCTGCATGAATTACGAAGTCAGTTTGCTGTCATAACGCATGCATTTTATGGTTTTATGGTGGAGATGCTTTTAGTGGCTGCCGGTGGTAGGATGGGGTCTAAATGACAAAAGAGGGACTTAAACTGTTTAATTGTGTTTTGTTTCAGTTCTTAAAGACAATCTTATCATAATGACATCAGTTATAATCTTAATTTTGTGTGACAGCAAATGCCTGATTACTGGATCATCAGTGAAGGTCATTTTTGTCTCACCTTTCTTGGTAGACCGCTGTTTATATATATATATAAAAAAAAAAAAAAAAATATATATATATATATATATATATATATATATATATGCTTATATATAATATATATATGCTTTGCACAGGTCAGAGGGCTTGATTACAAATTAAAAGGTAATTAATTGTAGATTAATTTTAAACCGACGGCAATGGTCATATGGAAAACTTCCATAATGCAATTGCCATAATAAATGTACATTTAGTAGATCTCTGCCCTAAAAATTTTTCCATCTGTGAGTTTAATTGAGTGTGTGACTCATTGGGCGGCAAATGTTACTAGCTAATAACTATTTTCAATGGGCCACAAAATGGTCTTCCTCAAGAGGGCACATTCAAATCTCAGGACGAGTTTATGTTTTAACTGTATAATCATTCAAATCTGTTCGTTTTGAAGTATATGACATACACAGGGAAACACAGCCTAGTAAACCATATATAAATAACAATAATAAACCATAATCGTGGATATCTTTCGTGGATAGAAGATTGTACAGGTGCAGATTCCAGTCATCACCCACACAGTGTTTAAATATAAGTTTTCAGGTATTTTTGCCTGAACCAGAATAACGCTGGAATCTTTGTCTTTATGCCCGACAAAATATATAGAGGTCCCTTTATCCTAAAGTGAAGAACACTTGTGAGCCCACATCATGTCTGGTCCTGGCACCTCGCTGATGAGGGCCCTAGAAATAGCAATGTCGTCCTCAGTTACTGTGTGGTTGTACTTTAAAAAACCTAGTATATATGTAGTATGTATGTTACTGTGCAAAAGTCTTATGCCACCATTAGATGTTGTTTTAGCAATGATGATATAATGACTGTATGTAATTATTTATACTGTAAATTTGAAAAAAATAATAATAAATAAATAAATAACCGGCTCTCTTAAACCGAAATGGAATGGAAAACGACTGGAAGACCAAGAAAGCTTTCAAAATATGATTCTTAATATGATTCTTGATTCTTTCTTAGAGTTTCTTTGAGAAAATGGAAGTCCAGGAAGCATGCAATTTTTTTTTTTTACATTTTGTGTACATATGTCCTGTATTTTCTATTTGTATCGTGATGAAGAAACTGAAAAATAAATTGGTCATTAAAACATTGCTAAAACAACGCAGCTGGTGGTTGCCTTTTGCACAGTACTGTATGTAATGTATATTTGGGCTGTAAAAAATAGGTGATTAGTAGTCGTGGCCTAATGGTGAGGGAGTTGGGCTTGTAACCTGAAGGTTGCTGGTTCGATTCCCACGCCGGCAGGAATTGAATGTGGGGATTGTGAATAAACAGCACTCTCTCCACCTTTGATACCATGACTAAGTTGCCCTTGAACAAGACACCTAACCCCTAATTGCTCCCCTTGTAAGTCGCTTTGGATGAAAGCGTCTGCTAAATGAATAAATGTAAATGTAATGATTAATAAAATATGTGCTAGGGGGAAAAAAAGGCAATAAAAGCCCATTGGTAGATTTTTTAAATTTTATTTCAGAAACAGCATTTTTGTTTTTCAAGTAAATGTATCTTGATTTAAACGTATATTAGATATTTGTACTGGGAAACAAGATGAAAATACCCAGGAAGAAAATAATTTTTTGCAGTGCAGTATATGGTGCATTATATATGCATGTTTTTCCCCCAATTTAAATGAAATATTTCTTTTATTTCACATCAGATGTTATGAGTATCAGAACAATACTGTGTTTAAGACATTTTTATTATTATTATGGTTCATTTTTAGTTTCTGCTTTAGACAAAGCCTCACAAATTCAAATCTAAATTACAGCTGGTGCTTCTCTAAGCGTTCCTTTCCCATTAAAATACATTTTTTCCCCCACGTTCATTCTGCCAGCACTGCTTAGTTTTCCTTTTAAACAATAATGCAATAGTCTTCCTTTCTTTCTGATATAAGCAATAGTACTACTACTAATAACAACAATATATCATGAATTTGGCCTTACAAGAGTTTTAAGGAGAAGTCGATATTTGATATGAGATGTTTCCCTCTCATTTGTCTTCATGTGAATGATAAATACAAACCGGGATTTGATCCAAATGCAGGAGCATATGTTTGGGGCGTTCACTGATATAGTACTCTCCCAGCTGAACATGCTCTTCCTCTGCACCTGGCCAATCGCGCACAAATAAATTGTGTCTATAAAAGCATGACTTTAACATCCTAGTTTTCTAAGGAACATTTTCGAAGCAGCTGGATTACAAACAAGATACCAACTGGATATAAATATCAACTCGATAATCAATGTGCAACTAAATCAGAATATGTCACAAGTTAGAAATGTACTGTACATACAGAGAGATTACAGTAGGATTTTACTTACTAGTGTGATTAGGGCATCCTTTTCACAAGACGTAATATCAGTCTCTGGTGTCCCCAGAAAGTGCCTGAAGTTTCAGCTCAAAATACCCCACAGATCATTTATTATAGCTTGTTCAATTTGCCCCCGTTTTGTGTGTCCTTTTAAATACAAATGAGCTGCTGCTCCCGGCCCCCTTTCCAGAAAAGATCGGAGCTTTAACAGCTCGTGCTGCGTATACTCAACCAAACTGGAGAATTTCACGCAGCCAGATATTGTCAGTAACGGTGTTCAGCCTTACATTGTTCAAATCAGAGACACTGATGGAGAGACTAAGGAAGAAGTTACAACTTTTAGACGTTTCTGAACGGTTAGTGGATAAATTTATGTAGTTGCTGTGGAGTTGATTCTACTCCTCAACTAGCATGTGCCGTCATGTTAATCTTTTGTTCAAATCCAGCTGTTCTGTTCTGATGAATAATGCTACCAACACTATTTGCGTTGTGCTACCTACTAATTTCAAAATCTGAGCGGGTAGCAAAATTAGTCACACCGGCGACTTTACTGACTTTGTTTGGCACATTTCTTTCATAAATGAAATTTAACCACGGGGCATCATGTGCCCAGAGTCTATGGAGACTCTTGGTTTCTTATACCAAATATTAGCAGTATTTGTTGCAATTTGTGAGCATGAAAAAGGTCAAGTTTTGCCTCTCAATATCAATTCTTGAAAGCATTGCATAGACTCCATTCATGTTGAGGCTTTCAGCACTACATTTGACTTTAGTTTTGTAAATGTACTCGTATTAATTGCTGTTTGTCCCTTTGCCAAATGTTTCTTGGTCAAATATATTGAATGCCAAAGGACATGCAAAAAAAAAGGGAAGCAAAAACACAACATTTGTCAACACAGCTTGAACTACAACACAACACTTGAACTATTTCTGTGTCTCTTACAACAAAAGTTCGTGCTCTAGGGAGCTGAGAATCAGTCACCTCCGTGGGCCGTAAAGATAAATTTCTCATTGATGGTTCTGCAACAGGGGATTTTTCAGTAGCCGTGGGCCTAGTAGTTGGTGGATTATGGTTCAATGAGATGCAAAAGGCCTCTTTAGAAAACGCTTTGCTTTGGCAAATGTTTCATGAATCTTAAATCACTTTGGATAAAAAGCATCTGCTAAATGAATAAACGTAAATGTGAATCCTGGATATTTGGTGTGGTGTTATGCACTTTGGCACATGGCTGTGTAATTTTTCTAAGTTGTCAGGCATCAATGTTCTTCTCATCAGTTATTCTTCTGATATCCTGCAGTCTTTATGAACCAAACGTTTCAATCTTGCACCCATCGCTACACTCTCTGCCATTGGTTGTTGCTTCAGGCTTTCTGGATGGTCTGTTGCTTGCTGTAATCTGTTTTCCTGCTTGCCTTTCCTGAAGAATGGTCTCTCAGGTGAAAATCGCCCAACAAAAGCACCTCTTTTAAGACCTCCCATGATTGAAACGTTTACCTTGGTCGCGAATGATTCCCCTGGTTGCTGAACAAGCACTTCACTGACTTCCACACGTTTACACTCTTTGACGACTCCTCCAAGTTTTCACGTTTCTTGAATGTATGACATCTTAAATAGCAAAAAAATCAATTTCTCGCTGACTGCATCAATACAAAACTTTGAGAAAGTGTAAATACCATAGAAGTTATCCTGTGTGTCCTTTTTTGTTGAGTGTGTAAAGCATTAGCCAAGGCTAGACTATCTAGTGCATTGATAAAATCTTATGAGGTTGTATTTTGTTTCTAGTAAACACATGTATAAAGACAGTGATACAGTTGTCTGTGAGAAGAGTCACAAGAGGCCTTTTCAAAGCACAGAGTTTGAGGTCAGGGTGTTTTCAGTAGCTATAAAGAGATGGGAAAAAAGATAAAGAATTGACACTTTCCATGAATATGGTTCCTTTACATTTAAAACCCACAAATCAATTTTTGAGGCAAATAAAATCATATTTTCTTTTCTTTCTTTTTTGTGAGACGTTATAGTATTATGTATATAAAATATAAATGTAGCATAAAATATACCAAGCATGAAAAGTAAATATTCCATGTTTAAATGTTATAGAAGCTTGTTTCTGGCACTGAACAAAAAATAAAGTGACTTTTTCTAAGAATTATGAGTTGATATTCCACAATTCTTAGAAAAGAAGTCAGAACTGCGAGATAAAAAGTCGAAATTATATATATATATATATATATATATATATAAAAATTTTTCCCCTTGTAGGAAACAAGCTTCCGTAATATGTTGACATTCATAACCCACAGTGTTTGCCGCACAGTGTTATTTTTGTGTCGTTTTTTTTTCCCTAAATCTTCCAATTCTGCAGATGGAACGGCTTCTTTCTTTCCTCTTCTTCATCTGATGAGTCTGTTTAGAAATAGATCAGCTACTTTGTAATTAGCTTACTGTGGTGGAATGACACAAATGGTGAAACGGTTCCAATGCTGATACTGGGGGTATATCGCACGGCTCTCAGCCAATCAGATTCAAGAATGAGAATGAACTGTTTTGTGTGTGTGTGTATACTAACAGCTTTTATATATTACATACCTCTTATGTATAAGCATAAGTAACTCTTTTCACGCTGTTTGAAAACAGGATTCGGGGTTATGATTGGTTAGATCGCCTGTCAATCAAACTGTCGGCGAAGGGTCAATTGCAGCCTAATTATCCAAAAATTTCATTTTCGCTAGAAATGCATGCCATGTTTCATATAAATCATTTAGCACATTTTGTAACTAATGAGACTACACTAGGACCAAAACCTGGGCATGTTTTGAATGCTTTTTCAGGGTTTATTGATCCGTGATGGCCTTTCAAAAATGCCTGCTTGATAAAGTAGGAAAGTATTCCAATGGGGCAGTACTAAAGGGATTTCTCTTTGACAGCCCCCTCTCAGCACATTTAATGCAATGCACAAGGTCATGTAGATATATGCATAATGGACCTCACGTTGCCAGTGGCTCATTAGCATTCTATGAGATGCAAACCCAGAGAATTCCTCACAAAAACCTCAATTAAAGCTGTTAGGTTCACGGTGTCTCAAGGAAAATAAGACTGGCGGAGTCATTTGTTAATGTCTGAGCCTGTTTATCACATGGAAATGAACAAGTCAATCTTGTTCCTAGTGAGTAGAACTCCTATAAAAGCTGATAAGTTTGTAATGCTACATATATACTGTATGATGAATGATTCAGTCATGTAATGCAAATTCTGGGTGTGTCGTCATCTTTTTTCACTATATTCAAGGTTACATTAAAACAGTTTGCCATATATGCACAAAGTAGTAGCAAATAGTAAAACTACAGCTCTGGAAAAAATAAAGAGACCACTGCATATTTTTTGTTATTTTGACCAGTTGTTGCTTTTGGCAAATAAATGCTCTAAATTACAATATTTTTATTTGGAATTTGGGAAAAATGTCAGTAGTTTATAGAATAAAACAAAAATGTTAATTTTACCCAAACACATACCTATAAATAGTAAACCCAGAGAAAATGATAATTTTGCAGTGGTCTCTTCATTTTTTCCAGAGCTGTATACTCGATTAAATCAATCATTATGTGTTTAATTGACACTGCATTTCTATCTTAGTGTTAATATGATAAACTTAGAATGCATTTTACTGACAGAATTATGTGCTTGTAGTGAGATTGCATTGGATTAGAGAGGCCGTGTGACGTCTGTGGCCCAGGGATGATTCTTTGATCCAGCCGTACTTTAAAGGAGTAGATAACGGCACCAGGCGGATATTTTGAGGAGCAAGGATAAACTGATGTTTCCTTATGAGAGTGTGTTGCATTGCTGTCCGTTGCTCCTGCCAAAATGCTCTCAAGGCCCAGAACAAATCTACTGAAATATCTCTCATAATCAGTTTTCCTCCCTGTTTACCTAATAGCCCTTCACTATTATAAAAATTGAGCTCTTGTATTTCTAGAATGCACTTTCATTTTGCTTTCATACATTATCTACTAAAAGTACACTACAGACGAAGGCCACACCGCAATAGTCCTTTATTGCTGCTGTTTTGAGAAACACGCAGAGCCACAGCAGATATATTGTTGTGGGTAGCAGGTAGAGTTTCTGTCAAAGGGGAAGTCATGCTGTGTTCTGAATACTGATCTTATTATGAAGACGAAAGGGGAGGTGTCGAGGGAGTCATTAGGGCAACTCTTCTTGCTTTTAAAGTAGCATCGTTTGACCTTAATTACTGACATGAGCCTTTGTAAAGAGAATTAGAGGATGTGTCAAGTGTGAAATTACATGGGTGAATGTAATAGCACACTTGTAGCCTTCAGGGAAAGGTGACAATCTGTAGGGGATTGGTAATGGCGATATAGAATAGAATAGAGCCTGTTTGTTTTAATTCTCTAAAAGCACACGTACTTACGTAGAGTAGGCTAAGTGCCTGATTTACAAACACATTCACTTTTTTTTTTTTTTGGTGAATATCATGAAAACAAGTCAAGCCATATATCACCAAAAAATATACAATGGATACTTTTATTGGGACCTCTGTTATTTTCATGCAATTGCAACATTTACTCAAATTCTGACTTGTCTAGTGGGTCCATCAAAATTCCCTCCTTCCTTATTACTGTAATGTATCCATCAATCTTCCTTCATATCTTTTTTTCCAAACTTCTGTCCTCCAATTCTAATTACTGTAATGTATCATCAACCTCATTCCTTCCTTCCTTTTTCCCTTCCTTCCAAACTTCTTTACTCCAATTGTAATTACTGCAATATCCATCAACCCTCCTTCCTTCCTTCCTACCTCCAGTTCTTATTACTGGAATTTATCCATCAAACTTCCTTCCTTCCCTCCTTTCAACCTACCTTCCTTCCTTAGTCCCCCCCCCCTCCCTTCCTTCATTCCTTCTTTCCTTCCAAGCTTCTTTCCTCCAATTGTAATTACTATAATGTATCCATCAATCCTCTTTCCTTCCCACCTCCAGTTCTTATTACTGGAATGTATCCATCAAACTTTCTTCCTTCCCTCCTTTCAACCTTCCTTCCTTCCTTCCTTTTCTCAGGCCTACTTCCCTCCCTTCTTTCCTTCTGTCCATCCCTCCTCCCTTCCTTTCATCCATCCCTCCTTCCTTTCAACTTTCCTCCCTTCCTTCCAAACTTCCTTCCAAACTTCTTTCCAAACTTCCTTCCAAACTTCTTTCCTCTAATTCGTATTACTGGAATGTATCCATCAAACTTCCTTCCTTCCCTCCTTTCAACCTACCTTCCTTCCTTACTCCCTTACTCCCCCCCTCCCTTCCTTCATTCCTTCCAAACTTCTTTCCTCCAATTGTAATTACTGTAATGTATCCATCAATCCTCCTTCCTTCCCACCTCCAGTTCTTATTACTGGAATGTATCCATCAAACTTCCTTCCTTCCTTCCCTCCTTTCAACTTTCCTTCCTTCCTTTTGTCCGGCCTTCTTCCCTAGCTTCTTTCCTTCTGTCTATCCTTCCTCCCTTTCTTTTATCAGTCCCTCCTTCCTTTCAACTTTCCTCCCTCCCTTCCTCCCTTCCTTCCTTCCTTTCTTCCTTCCAAGCTTCTTTCCTCCAATTCTTATTACTGGAATGTATCCATCAAACTTCCTTCCCTCCTTTCAACCTACCCTTCCTCCCATCCTTCCAAACCTGTATCTTCGAGTACCTTTCATTGTTTTCATGCGTCCCCATATTTCTCAAATCAAATATTGGACACACTCTGTGACAAAATTATATAATTATCGTGAAACATGACATGTGCCTGTAGTTAGACCACATGTCTAACTATATTTTATTTGATTATTTATTTTGAGCTGGGATGAAGAGAAATAGAACACAATTGTATAGTCCATGAGTCATAAAGATTACTTTTAAGCTGTTTTGTGGTCCATTCTGTAGCATGAATGGTTGGAATGACAAGAGGGTGAGTAAATAATGACACATGTTCAATTTCTCCAATCTGTTTTACAGTCCTCCACCATTATTCTAGTTTTCATGATCTTTTAACCAATATATCTCTGCTGCCTTGAACGTATTGGCATTTCCTTCAAGGTAGGATATTTTGTAACCATCTACGGATATTATATCATATGACCTATTAACAGGGAATACTCAAGGCAGCTTCATAGAAACTTTTAAATTAATAGATATATATTGCATCCACGAAGGGTCAAGCAACATTGAAGCATTCATTATTTCAGTAAATGTTACAATGGCTTCAGGTTCAACAATCTGCAATAGCATATCTTCCACAAAAGCTCATTTTAATTTATGAGATTTTACAGGAAAAACCAATCCTGCTTTTATTTCCAGCTCTAAAATTAACTAATTCTAAACCCGGCTGATAATTACTTCACCTCGACAGAACCTAAAAGTTAGATTACTGGATGTGAACATGGACTCAGGAGATGCTTTTAGGATAGAAAATATGACAGACATCCAACAGATTCATATATAATAGATGTACAATAGAAAGAGGACCGTCTAGAAGCCCATGTTTCCCTCAATTACGACAGAATCCTCTAGTGATGAAAGCGCCTATTTCAGATTTTTGGTCTCTCATTAGACAGTAATTGGACAGCAAATCAATGTTTATCCAGAACTATGCATCATATTTATGTAACATATTTTTTTGGACACGCATTAACTCCTGTAAAATAAAACCGTTCAGAGAGGATGGAAACAGAAGCACGTAGTGGATGTTTGTAATTACTGGATAAAGTGTATTTACCAATAAAGAAAAAAGGTCAAGAGTAACAGAATGATTATTTTCCCTTTCACTGGAGATTTTTACATGATAACTGTTGTACCTTCCTGCATCATGCAACATTTGGTTTTCACAGTCCGCATATGAAGTGGATTCTAATAAATTTGGTTGGAAAAGAATTTATGTAGTGAAATATTCCAGGAAATATTCACGTTATTAAAAAGAATCTGTCTCTACCTGCTTCTTCAAAGACTGAGATTTGATTTAGCAGTATATTAGTCTGCTTATATGTGAGTGTTTACAACATTTATGTTTCAAGACTAAAGGAAGAATGACAACTAGGGAACTTATTTTCACACAAAATGAAGGTTTCCTTTTTTTTTCTAAAGATAGTAATCCAACATGTTGTGAAAAAATGTAGTTTAGTGTCTATCAACACCTACAGACAATTTCGCAGATCTAAATTGACATATAGTGCTTCAGTTTCAGTGTGATATGTTTTTATGTACAGTAATTAGTGTTTTTATTTTATTTTTCATTTAACATATGCTACATAAACTTTTTTTTTTTGTAATTTTTTAATTTAATTCTATTTTATTTATTTATTTTGTCAACACAAACATAACCCACATCGATATCCATGCCTATCACAACTCAAAATCTGCAGCGGACACAAGCAGGTCAAACACAATTATTCTTTTCACATTTGACCTAAAGATTTTCACACTTTTGTCAAGCTCTTTAAAGAGTTCATGGATCGCGTTATTAGATTGATTGTGCCACTTGCCCTCGCCAAAGGAATCCCTCTGCATTTATCGATAACTTGGTGTTGACTTTTTTTCAAACTCACAAACATGTCGATAAAGCTTTCATGGCCAAATTGGGCTTTTGCGGAGAGCTGAGACATAAGGCATAGCAGTCTATTTGTGGACCTATATTAGGAATAGTTCATGAACTTGACATTTTGTGGTTGCAAACCCTGTCGAAAGCCTAATAATATAGCACAGAAGTCATGTGAACTACTTTTATTATACTTTGGTCATGTTTTTAAAGCTCTGGTGGCCATTGTAATAGCATGTAAAAGAGAAATAAGAAAGAGAACAACATAACAGAGTGTAAACAATGAGTTTTCCTTTTAGGGTGAATTATTCCTTTAACCGAAAGCTTTTATTTTCATGCATTTGGTCAGGAGGTGCAAAACAAGTGTGAACTGCATCTCTAGAAATCTTTGAAAACAGTTGCATTCTGTCTACATTAATCGTGGCATGTTGAGAGAGAGACCGCATCGCCCTTCTGAAGGTCTTAAGAACAATCCCGATGAAAGTGTAATGACATATCTGCCTTTATTTAATGTGACGAAAACAATATGCAAGCACAAAGCCACAACAACATTAATAATAAATTTACATTAAATATTAAAAGGTTCGTTTTATTGCATTTCAGGCGCTCGTGAAGTGTAAGCGTTGTGTGTGTTTGCGCACCCTCACTGCTAAGCTACACTCATAAGGCAATATTTATTATAATAAGGCCAAGGCCTGCTACAGAGTGCTGCCTTTGAGACGCATACAAGGATGGGTAATTAACACAGCCAATTATGAGAGAATAATCCCGCACGGGTCTTAAAGAAGCTCACATCTGGAGTCGGATCAAACACATGGAGCCGTGGGACTAGAGTGGCAAGATCTCAGTCTAATGTAGGCCGCTGTTCACTAGTTTGATCACGAGTTTTGGAAGTACAAATTCTTGTATAATTCATAAATAATCCAAATTGCTGCTGACATGTTTCATTTTAGTGGTAATTGGTGCCACGATGCATTAAGAGGATTTGCTGTGTGCAGTTTAGTTTGAGAAAAAATGCAATCGACACATCACAACAGCCTCAATTAGGTACAACTTATCAAACACCGAGTTCCAATAGCATTCTGATTTAGCTGGCAACACTGACGTGGCAAAGATGTTAAATAATAGATGAATCAGAAATGGGTGGAATGTTGTCAGGTTTATACGTCTATGTTATTGGGTTCTCTCTCTCTCTCTTGCTTGATCTATAAAGCACTTTGGATCAACTTCTGTTGTTGTTAAATGTGCTACAGAAATAAAGTGTGGCATGATTTGCTGCATTTTGATGAACGATTAAGGCATTTTTTTTAAATTTTATTGATTTAATAAAATATGATTTAATGTGTACAATAAATAAATAAAGAAAGAAAACATGAATTCAAAAGTAAATAGGGTACATTTTTACATAAAAAAGCCACAGTAAACTTGGAAAATGTTAACATAACAGTAGTCTTTACGGATTGTTTCTTAAAGTAGTCAGTACAGTGAAAAAGACTTAAAATGATTTATATATGCATGTATGTATGTGTATATACAGTACTGTGCAAAAGTTTTAGGCAGGTGTGAAAAAATGCTGTAAAGTAAGAATGCTTTCAAAAATAGACATGTTAATAGTTTATATTTATCAATTAACAAAATGCAAAGTGAGTGAACAGAAGAAAAATCTACATCAAATCAATATTTGGTGTGACCACCCTTTGCCTTCAAAACAGCATCAATTCTTCTAGGTACACTTGCACACAGTTTTTGAAGGAACTCGGCAGGTAGGTTGGCCCAAACATCTTGGAGAACTAACCACAGTTCCTCTGTGGATTTAGGCAGCCTCAGTTGCTTCTCTCTCTTCATGTAATCCCAGACAGACTCGATGATGTTGAGATCAGGGCTCTGTGGGGGCCATACCATCACTTCCAGGACTCCTTGTTCTTCTTTACACTGAAGATAGTTCTTAATGACTTTCGCTGTATGTTTGGGGTCGTTGTCATGCTGCAGAATAAATTTGGGGCCAATCAGATGCCTCCCTGATGGTATTGCATGATGGATAAGTATCTGCCTGTACTTCTCAGCATTGAGGATACCATTAATTCTGACCAAATCCCCAACTCCATTTGCAGAAATGCAGCCCCAAACTTGCAAGGAACCTCCACCATGCTTCACTGTTGCGTGCAGACACTCATTCGTGTACCGCTCTCCAGCCCTTCGGCGAACAAACTGCCTTCTGCTACAGCCAAATATTTCAAATTTTGACTCATCAGTCCAGAGCACCTGCTGCCATTTTTCTGCACCCCAGTTCCTGTGTTTTCGTGCATAGTTGAGTCGCTTGGCCTTGTTTCCACGTCGGAGGTATGGCTTTTTGGCCGCAAGTCTTCCATGAAGGCCACTTCTGACCAGACTTCTCCGGACAGTAGATGGGTGTACCAGGGTCCCACTGTTTTCTGCCAATTCTGAGCTAATGGCACTGCTCGACATCTTCCGATTGCGAAGGGAAGTAAGCATGATGTGTCTTTCATCTGCTGCAGTAAGTTTCCTTGGCCGACCACTGCGTCTACGGTCCTCAACGTTGCCTGTTTCTTTGTGCTTCTTCAAAAGAGCTTGGACAGCACATCTGGAAACCCCTGTCTGCCTTGAAATTTCTGCCTGGGAGAGACCTTGCTGATGCAGTATAACTACCTTGTGTCTTGTTGCTGTGCTCAGTCTTGCCATGGTGTATGACTTTTGACAGTAAACTGTCTTCAGCAACCTCACCTTGTTAGCTGAGTTTGGCTGTTCCTCACCCAGTTTTATTCCTCCTACACAGCTGTTTCTGTTTCAGTTAATGATTGTGTTTCAACCTACATATTGAATTGATGATCATTAGCACCTGTTTGGTATAATTGTTTAATCATACACCTAACTATATGCCTACAAAATCCCTGACTTTGTGCAAGTTTACCTTGAAGAATTGATGCTGTTTTGAAGGTAAAGGGTGGTCACACCAAATATGGATTTGATTTAGATTTTTCTTCTGTTCACTCACTTTGCATTTTGTTAATTGATAAATATAATCTATTACCAAGTTTATTTTTGAAAGCATTCTTACTTTACAGCATTTTTTCACACCTGCCTAAAACTTTTGCACAGTACTGTATATATATATATTAGTGGTTCAACAGATCACAAAATTCACAGTTCAGATCATATTATGGTTTTTGAGTCACGGATCGGATCATTTTTCAGATTAGCAAGAAGAAAAAAAACATATTTTGGGGGTGGGGGTAACTTTACTTTCCATTTCCCAATTAAAGTACTCCGATTCCACAGCAAAAACTACCAGTCTAACTAATAAAGTTAAAATATTAGGTAACACTTTATTTTACAGTGTCATTGTTACATATGTTACATGTAGTTACAGTCGTAATAACAATAAATGATGAATAATTACATGCAACTAACCCTAAACCAAACCAAACCCTAATCCTAAACCTTTAGTAAGTACATGTAGTTACTTAATATAACTCAGTACTTAAATGTATAAATACAGTGTAACAAAGACACCTTAAAATAAAGTGTAACCAGATATTATTAAAGACAAATAAGATAAATGATAAAAGACAAATGGTCAGGCCAGCACTCCAGCATTTCCTCGCTGAGGAAGAATATATATACACAACATCTTCCAGTTCCAGGTCTTTTCAGTGGGGAAGACATGGACTACAAATTGTTTTGCTTTCATGCGAATGTACGGGGGCTTTCAGTTCCCTTCAGTAATATCGGCAGAGCTCAACCCACTAAGATGAATTTGGCCCTCCAACATGTCTCGATTAATGGACATCTTCACAGTCCGTCTGCTTTGAGACCAATTATGTTGCTCCATGGGAGCACAGTGGCACTGACTTTTGGACAATGAGTTACAGTAGTGAGCCGAAAGCATGATGCATAATGAAATGTGTCATTCAAAATAAGTGCAGTGATCACAAATTATGTTTCCGTTTGCTTATCGTAATTAAAAAAGCACAGTACTTGTCATTAAAGTCCCAGAGGCAATGCGTATGTCCTTAAAAGTTGACCTTTAATTATTTGTTGCATTTGTGCATTTTGGAGAAGTGTACGATTTCTGTCAGGTCATTAAAGTGGACTTTATTTTTAACTGCTTTTCCGTGTTTTTACTTGACCACTTGACCTCCAATTAGTGCCTCATTTGGCAGTCTTCCACGCTTTTTTGATTGACACTCTTGCTAAAACCGCTGCTAAGCTCATTTGAGCAGAAACTGTAACTCCAGCAATATTCGCTTTTCACCCACAACCGCTATAATCCCACAAAGTCCCATTTTAGGAAGTCTTCTTTATTCCCCGCTGCATGTGATCCCCTACCAAGAAGCAAATACTCTTAAAGGGCTATTGAGAAAACATGGCTCAAGTCGTGTTATTTCTTCTTCTCCCCCTCTGCTATATATCCGAGCTTCGCTCTGTAATAGAATGGCTTTAATCCAAAGTGTGTTTGGTAAACCAGTATGGAAAATCTTGTTCAGCAGATTAGCGAAGCAGCATCCGAAGAGACCTCATTGCAGCTTATGAATGGTGGGAAGCTTTGCTGTGTGTGTGTGTGTGTGTGTGTGTGTGTTTACTGCAATACTACACATTTCTGCATCACACTGAAAGGGCTCAAACCTTCTGTGCTGCAGATTAAGGGCCCCTATATTGTGTTTTTAATAATTATTTCATTTATATGCCATCTTATATATCAGTGGTCTTATTTGATTTTGCTTATATTTTACATTTTAACAGTAAATGGCGACCCAATGCAGTATTGTTTTCAGTTTATAAAATGTATGGAGGCCTGCCAAGCCTCCTAAGAGTCAACAAAGATGTAATTGTAGAACAGTTTTGAAATATATCAAAAACATTTTTTTTTAAGTATACAAACTTTGCAAACATTTTTTAAAATTGCCACAACATTGGATTTGTTTGATAACATTTTACAGTAAGGTCCCGTTAGTTAACACTAGTTAAAACACTGAACAATGACCATTGCATTTGTTACAGAATGTATTATACACTGTAAATGTTAGTTAGTTATGAAAAATAAATAAATAAATAAATAAAATTACTTTCATTGTTACTCCATGTTAGCTCAGGTCGATTAAATAATATTAACTTATTCAACTTGTGAATTGTATAATGTATTAATGAATACTAAAATGAATATCAGCTGTGATTAATTAATGTTTAAAAATAATTTTTAAAATAATAGTTGTTACAACTAATGCAGTTAACTAATGGAACCTTATTGTAAAGTGACAAATTGTACTATTTTCTTTCATCTTTGGCTTTGATTGTATATGTGTTGTGTTGCATTGGGTAGCCCCACCCCCAGTCAAATATTATTGGTCCAAAATCATTTTCCACCTAGTTGTGTATTTAATATAAAATATATTCTAACTGGCTATGAATTTGCTGTTTTGTGCAGCATTTTAACCTATTGTACAAACAGAAAAAAAGTATTGTGTAATTTCAGATCAACAGTGCCTGTACTTTGGGTGCTATTTTCACAATCTAAGCGATTGTTATGTCTCATGAAGATCTTAGTAAGATTTTAATGAGTTGTGGTTGTGTTTTGGGCGTGACATGCAACAAACCAATCAGAGTCTCGTCTCCCATTCCCTTTAAAAGCCAGTCACACTTGCACCATGGCGGATTCGCTTTTACATGGTGGAATTTGCAAGCGGAAAGACTGGACGCATCTCCAGAGAGGAATCCTTTTATTTTTTAACATTTAAACATGTTTGTGTGCTGCTGCTGCTGCTGCATGTCCCTGTGTGTGTAACAAGCCGAATTTACGGACGTTGTGCACCCACCTATAGGTGCATATTACTAACGAGCCCTTTAAATAACACAAAAATACTGCGCCATTGACTTTAGACCAAGTTTTTGTTGGTCAATGGTGCTGTCGTTTTCAGGTGCCTTAAAATAGCAACACGCCAACAATGCAACTGAACACACCTCACTTTCAGACCATCACGGCCATGGGCGAACAGATGGGCGGGAGTGCATTTGCTATTTAAACAACGTAGGTGGTGGACGTGGAAATGATAACTATGTCGGCGGTTGGGTTGCATCTGGCGTCGCATTTAGTTGGGTGTATGATAGGGCCCTTTATATTTGTTACGAACTGCTCCGAGACTTGGGTTGAAGATCCAAATTCAGCTTTAGTGGGACAATTCAGAATCGTAATCCATATAAACAAGGAAAAGGTCAAACACACGGGCAGACAATCAAAATGAGCTATCGGGCAGAAAACACAGGCAAAAAGGTAATCCAGAAAACAGGCAGAGAATCAAAAAACCAAGACACAGGAAACCAGATTAACACTCAGAAATGCAGTGTAACAACATACAAGACTTCGTAAAGAGTGAGAGAAAACACAGGACATTAACGAGCTGATGACACGCAGGTGGATGCAATCACGTGATAATGAGTCCAGGCAAAGTTTTATGGGAAATGTAGTTCATGACGGAATGGCAAAAGTCTAGGGAGGAGTGCCCTCTGGTGTCTATCATAGGCACTCCAGCTGACAGGCGTGACAATATTAGTTATTGTCTATATGAATATTAGACAATGTTATCCTTCTATTTAAAAAATTCTCCATATTTATTTATGGGAATTCATAAAAACGACCATTGGATGTTATCTGAGGCATCATTTACTCATTTAGCCCAGGCCGAGATGTCACACATACATTGAACACGTGTTTGATTGAAAATCATGTGTTCCTAGATGCAGTTTACTGGAAATGTATTTTTGCAGTTCACTGGACTGGATTCATCTGTTATTGTTGCTTTCATAAAGCAAGGCAACCTTGGGAGTGGTAAGAAAGTGTAATGCATTACTCAGTCTTTGTGACACCTACAACCTGACAGTGTTAGTTTTTGTTTTTGTTTTGTTTTTTGCCAGTAGCTATCAATCAATGTAGCTGCCATCATACATGTACAACAGAGCCGTTTGATTCACTGTCAGACTTAAAGGAGCTCATTGTTAGCATTGTTTCCTTCAGCAGTCTCACCTCGTGTCAGAGTATTGACCTGTACAACTGGTCAAAGTGATATTTCAGCCTCAACTTCTTGATGTGAATATATGAGAGACATCTGCAGTATTTAAAAATGTGTTTGTTTATATGATTTAATTTAAATTCAGTAGTCATTATGTACTTGTCATTTGATTTATTATTTAATCATTTATTCATATTCGTTTCTGTCATAAGAATGTCTCCATTTCAAGGATGATCTTGTGAAGCAATGCTTTTCCTTTTCTTTGGTGTAAATTTGTACTGGTCAGAAGTCTGAGCATTGAAACATACGCAACTAAGATTATTCAATGAAATCTGCTCTTTTTATGTACATCACTTCGTCTCCTGCTTCGGCTCTTTACTGGCTTTCTCAGTCAAACTCTCAGACTGACAGAAGACTGCTAATAGAGTTTTAGGTACCAGAGAAGACTTTCTGTTGACAGGCTTTACGAGTTTTTGACATCAAACAAATGGATATTGTTTGACAGGATCCGGAGTCTGGGGACAGATAGGATTTTTCTGACAGAGATCCATCCGATCTAACATTTTGGCGTCATCGGTAGGATGTCGCCACAATCTACAGTGCCTGATTAGCCAGGAAAATGTACCTTGTGAAGATGATCAGCTGACATTTATCTTTCAGGTGTAGCTGGTTGACCAAGTTTTGCTAGTAACCTATTTAAATAGGCTAAAACATTTTTATTTATTTTTTTTAATTATTAATGCTGGGTTGATTCTTCCACTTATCCTCTCACTTCCATAGCTTTTTTCCCTCCACATTGTATTATTTGGATCCAAACCACAGTACATATGCATCATCAATGTAATTACCACCCTGAATACAGTAACAGCCTTTTATTTTGGTAGCTAGGTAACAACTTAGCAAGAGAAGGCAGGAGAAAGGAAATTATATATCAACAATGGTTCAACAGCACACCTGTTGTGAAGTTTGCCATATGAAGCGCACACCAGGGTCCAAATTACCTTTTTGCCACACTTCCTGCCCGTCTTACTACTTATAAAATTTTATTTTGTCTTATTTTTCTCAGAAATATATATTTTGGGGGATTATTTAGATGTTTATTGTTTGCATCAAATATAGCTGGTTATTGCATCATGAGTTAGACTTTATCTCTCTGTAAAACTGTACCTGTCACATAAACATGAAGACATCATTATTTTATTGCTAATATTTTCATTTTGGTGCCATAACAGGATGAATATTTCACATTTTCCTGGAGTCCTGGAGGGAAAATAAAAACCTCCTAGACATTCTAGATGAACTCAATTTTCTACAGAATTTAAAGTTGTTTGAAGACGTGCAAGGTCATGACAAATGTGTGTATATATATGGTAGTCTTTGATTTGTGTTACACAGAATATCATTATTAAGAGAATATTCCAGGAATAAAAATATTCAATCTCTTAAAGGATTTAAATGCAGAAATGTTAAGCAACCTTTGATATTAGCAACACCCATGGCCGTCAAGTGAAGCACTGATTGCTCGTTCTTGCACTAGTGCACACATACCGTAAAAGAGTGTTTGACTGCTTTGTTAGACAAAATGGCAGATTCGGGGTTATGATTGGTCAGATCGCCTGTCAATCAAGCTGTTTGCGAAGGGTCAATTAATTACACATTATGCAGTATTCATGCTAATTATGTATCTTGTAGGTCTAAAAAAAATAGTAATTAGCTAATAGTGAACTACCCCACTCTTTTGAGCACTAATACTTATTCATTTGTTGATCAGTTTTTCTTGTAAGTTAATAGTAGTTACTAGAGTGTTAATCATTTGTTACTCAATTGTTCCTGTGTAGTTATTCATTAATGATGGAACAGTATTCTAAAGCGTTACCGATATTTAAAGTGTACCTCAAGTATACTTGCAATAGTTCCACTTTAGCACAATCAAATATACTTCAGTATATGTTTAGTTGGACCTCAACTCTAGTTCTGCAAAATTAAAAGTACAAAATTTGTTGTTCCAGTTTAGTACACTTTAAGTATAGCACCTTAGTATATAAAAAGTACAATTGCAGGGCATATTTTTACAAAAAAAAAATTGTTGTTTTAAACTTAAAAAGTAAGCGTTCGTGCTGCCTTAAAATTTTAAGTTAAGTCAACTCAAATTATTATTATTATTATTTTCACGCAGATCTATTTGTAGTATACTTAGCATAAAATTAATGTATTTCAAATGCATGTTGGTATATTTATTTCTCACTGCGGTCAATATGGCGTCTAACGTGACTAAAGTAAATGAAAGCAGAATATTCCCTTAATTCAGTTTAAATTGTGTTTTACAGTATGTTGCAGTTGTTCAGTTACATTGCGTTCAAGATCCCACGAGTGCAATTCCTTCAGAAATCAGCTTTCACATTGTCCAAACGAACTGAACTCTGACTTCTCGGGCTCTGTTGTGAAAAAGCCTTTAGTTTAGGCGCAGGTAGAGGTGATCTATAAGGAAAGGAGGTGATGGCGTCATCAATCCAGAGCCTGTATGGGGTTGTGTGCTTGCCAGCAAGCACAGCGGGCAGTAATTCTCTCAGAAACTGTGTCCCTATTGCCCTTCTGCAGAGTATTTCATTTTCTAAAACATATGTTGACCGCAGATCGTAACCATCTAGACCAGAATCTATTTTAATGGAAGCATCAGCTGTCCAAATGGCTGAGAAACCCCTATTAGTAGCGAGAGTCCAGCACGCTTCTTTAGTTGCTTTTAAGTTGCAGAGCCAAAAGAGCTTTGGATCAAGTTTCCAGCAACTTTTAATTGACTAACAAAACTCACTGATGCTCCTTATAAAGATTTCTCACCCTACTGCAAAGACAAAGCTCCTGAGCGCCTCCAAATCCCCGCCGAGTGAGACGAAGAGCGTGTGAAGAGTGGGTGATTGAGTAAGCGAAAAAAGACGGAGATCATAACATCTAACCACGTCCAACAACATCCAATCAATTTGAGCAGATCTATGGGCTCAGGGTTGTGAGCATTTCTTGTGCTCTATTCAGGTTTATTAGAGTAGGGATGTGTGTACGCCCTCTAGAATCCCAATGAATCCTGATAAGCACACTACAGCATTTGATTTACTTCCTCATAACAGTTTCTATAGCAACCGTTAAATGCCTCCACACTAGGGAAATTTTGATATTACTTCATTCTTTTCTTAGTTATCAAGAGCATTGATGGAGCAAATTGCCTTTAACGACAGATTATTCATTATAGGAGTCTGCTATTACAGTTTTTCTCACAGTGATAGTGATGCTCTTTTGTGGTGTAATATAAAAAAAGGTCACGGGTCTGCTTCCTTGTTTTTGTTTCTGGCCAGCAAGGTTTTGGTTCCTTGATCTTTATTGATAAGGTAATTACTGCTCCAAAGATTAACAAATCTGCAGCACGCGATAAGGTTCTCGATCTAATGACACTCGGCAGATTTGTGAAGCTAATTAACTTTCTGGGAGTTGCTTCAGAAAAGTACTGTGGTGCAGTAATCGGATCAGACGGTCCAAAACTCTGAGACCACACTGAAAATCTTTTTTCTTTTTTTCTTTTAATAAAAATTTAAGGATACAAACAAACAATTCTTCGGTATACTTGGATTTTGGTGTATTTTTCAGGTTTTCAAGGACAGTTTCACAAGCTGTATTTTGTTTGTGTCGAGTTTGGGGTCGGTTTTTAATCTTTTTACGTCTCTTCTGCTCACCAAGGCTGTATTGATTTCATTAAAAATACAGTAAAAATGGTAATATTGTGAAATATTATTACAAATTAAAAGAACTGTTTTCTATTTTGATATACTTTAAATTGTAATTTATTTCTGTAAAGCGAAGCTGAATTTTCAATGTTCATCATTACTCCAGTCTTTCTAATATGAATTTACTCATTATTTTTTGCTGATTTACTGCTCAAGAAACATTTTGTATCACTATCAATGTTGAAAACAGTTTAAAAAAACAGCATTGATTTGAAACAGGGCTTTATATTAACCTTTTTGCTCATCAGCCACAGTGGCTAGTGGATTTCCAAAGTAACTAGCCACATAGTTTTCAAACTATGGCATATAGATATTTTTTATATCATCTCATACATTGGCAGCAGGTTTATTAGGCTGCTGTCACTTTAAGAGCTGACGCACGGATCCATTATACTGTTACACCTTTTCTTTCTCAACTGCTTACGTTCACTTAAAACACAACTGACTGTGTTTACGCGAATACTCGCAAAGACCGACATTTTGACATTATTTTAATGTGTATTTGGCTGTTTAAGTGCAATAAACAGAGAAAAAGTCAATTTAGTGCTGAGAGGCTGCTTTGGGTTTGAGCACGAAATCTGAGGGAATGAGTAAAAATATGCACAATACGCGCAATCCCACATCACTGCTGAAATCGGGTGTTAATGTCGAGTCCTGATTATAAATGACTTCACTTACGCTTTTGGTCAATTTAATGCATCCTTACTGAATAACAGTATTAATTTCATTGGTTTAAATACTCAATAAAATCTTAATGAGAGCAAATGTTTGCAGTTTGCTTATACATTGCTGAACAAATCTGAAATTATATAATTTTAAAAGGTTAACGTTTGATCTGTTCTACATCTGTACATTATCAGAACCCAAAATGTTTTGTGTCAACTAAAAGTATATGCCAGTCAGTTTAAAATATACTTTTGTTAGAAAAAAAAAACACACACACACACACACAACATGATTATGTAATGAAAAGCTTGTATTAAATTAGAAAAACTGCACTTTGACTACTGGTGTCATATTTTAGAACATTATACTGCATCATTATCATATTCATGTTTGTATAACCAAAATGCTTTTACCCTAACATTTTGTAAACAGATCTAAACTTTCTAGTCAGAATACATTGACTCTCACATGCATGTTTTAAAACGCTTGACACACTCAATCGAGTCCTGACACATCCTCCCCTGGCTATTTTACATTTTATTTGGGTATTAAGGTAGATGAAATATGCTAACTGGACTAAGACTCCCTCCCTATTGGGATGCGTCTCCACCCACAACTGTGTTTAATGGGCTAGCTCTCTGACACACTGTTAACCGCCCTGCATAATGTCACACCTGCGGGCATAACAGAAGCGCAGACTTACTCCATTATTGCTGGCAGGTGGAATACCATATCTGCAGGAATTTGTTAGAGCTGTGGGTTAACGCTTGACTTCATGGGCTGATGTGAACGAGATTGAAACACGTTTCAAGGTTAGCTTTAAAGAATAATGATGAGTCAAGTTTAGACTGAAAAATTTAAGAGATATGGAGTGTGAGGAGATATTAAACGGCACATTGTGCAGTTTTGTTCTTTATTACTTTTGAGACTAATATGCGTCAGAGCGGGTTGTATCATATAAAGATGATATCGGTGTCAGAAGCGGTGAAATGTTTAAAAAATGTTGCTGGAACATAAGTGGATTGTATGTAACTGACATTTATGCACGCAGTTTGATGAGTCTGTTACATTTATTCGATGAGTCACTCTATAAACTACATCACAACAGATCATAATCCATGTGATGCCCTTTAATCTTCAGTTTCCTTTAGCATGTCACAGTTTGTAGATTCGAATAACAATGCCGTGACCCCTGACCTCTTGCATAGTAGCCTGAGCTGAACTATGGTATTTATAGTAAATACAGTTTGTGTGTGTGTGTGTGTGTGTGTGTATGTGGATCTATGTAATATAAGGTAACACTTTATTTTACAGTGTCATTGTTACATATGTTACATGTATTTACTGTAGTAATAACTAGAAATTATGCATAATTACATGCAAATAACCCTAAACCAAACCCTCGTCCTATAACCCTATGTAGTTAATTGTCATTACTCAGTACTTAAATGTATAATTACACTGTAATACTGACACCTTAAAATAAAGTGTAACCAAATATAATATAAAATAATATATTATATTGGTAATGCTTTACAATAAGGTTCATTAGTTACACATTAGTTAAAGTATTAACTAACATAAACTAACCATGAGCAATACATTTGTTACTGTATTTACCCTAACCCTAACCTTCGTTAATGTTAGTTAATGAAAATACAGTTGTTCATTGTATGTTCATGTTAGTTCACAGAACAATAACAATTGTAAACAAAATTTTAATAATGTATTAGTAAATGTTGAAATTAACATTAACGATGATTAAAAAATGCTGTATAAGTGCAGTTCATTATTAATTCATGTTAACTAAGGAACCTTATTGTAAAGTGTTACCATATTAATATAACATAACATAACATAACATAACATAACATAATATAATATAATATAATATAATATAATATAATATAATATAATATAATATAATATAATATAATATAATATAATATAATGTAATATTACATAACATAACATATCATAATATAACATATCATAACATATCATAACATAATATAATATAACATATTATAACATAACATAACATAATATAACATATCATAACATAACATAACATAATATAACATAACATAACATAACATATCATAACATCATATAACATAACATAACATATCATAACATATTATAACATAACAAAACATAACATAATATAACATAACATAATATAACACAATATAATATAATATAAAATATCATAACATAACATAATATAACATATCATAACATAACATAATATAACATAACATAATATAACACAATATAATATAATATAAAATATCATAACATAACATAATATAACATATCATAACATAACATAATATAACATATCATAACATAACATACCATAACATATCATATCATAACATATCATAACATAACATAACATAACATAACATAATATAACTTATCATAATATAACATATCATAACATAACATATCATAACATATTATATCATAACATAACATAATATAACATATAACATAACATAACATAACAACATATCATAACATAACATAACATAACATAACATAACATATTATATCATAACATAACATATAACTTATCATAATATAACATATCATAACATAACATAACATAACATATTATATCATAACATAACATAATATAACATATAACATAACATAACATAACAACATATCATAACATAACATAACATAACATATTATATCATAACATAACATAATATAACTTATCATAATATAACATATCATAACATAACATAACATAACATAACATAACATATTATATCATAACATAACATAATATAACATATAACATAACATAACATTTCAACATATCATAACATAACATAACATAACATAACATAACATATTATATCATAACATAACATAATATAACATGACATGACATGACATGACATATCATAATATAACATAGGTTTATATAGGTTTAAGTTAGCTGAATTAAACATGAAAAATAGATTTTAGTGCCCTGATGTGAGCTAAATGAGTAATGCTTATCATATAATTTTGTGTTTTATTGGTAATTTCACATTTGGGATGGATTTCACAAAACAGATTTCACTCCTTTTTTTTTTTTTTCATGTAGATTTGCATCGCTAAGAGCTTCAAGAAAATGGCCGTCAAATTGACTGGCTTGATTTAAAAAAGGACTTTGTACCCATAAGGCAATGCTCTCACATTGCTGCTCCTCATTAACTAAATCTTAAACTGAGCTACAAGAGAACATTAGGCTAATTTATGAAAATGGTTAGCTTGCTCATATTCTCCTATTCTCACTTGATTTATGTATATTTACATTTTGATGAATCACTTCAAGCACCTTCATTATTTTCCTCATAATGTTCCAAAATGTGTCACTTTTCACCTTGACCTTAATTGCTATGGACAATTTTAATATGTGGATCTATTAACTCACCTTTACCCCACTGATAATTTCCCCTATGCTCATATTCCACAAGTCTTTGTGCATAGATCAATCAAAATATCCTTGTGGCTTATAATAACTCTTTTCGGGTTGAATGGTGTCGGTCATGGGATTCATGCCATGTGTAATGATATGCAGGGATGTTGAAGCTGTGTTCCAGCAGTGATGAATAACTCCAATCTATGAAAGTCATGAAATATTTAGTAGAATGACACACACTGACCTCCGCTGGTCGAGTTAATTCCAAATGTAAAGTGGCCGCAGCAGCGTAATGGATGTGTCTCTCTGTGAGATCGGCCGTCTGCTGCCCTGGTATCCTGCCAGCAGATAAAACACACCTAAATGAAAGGAGTAGCCAACCATTTGTGCCCACAACATTTGATGAAGTGCACTAAACACACACATCTGCTATTAAGTGTTGTGTTAGCTGAAACATATCAGTCCAAAATCAACTATTCTATTAAAACATGAAGTAATGTAATGAGGGTGTATTTTTAAATATTTAAAAATGTTTTTTGTACCATATATATATATGTATATATATATTTATATATATTATATACTTTGAGTACTTTAATCTGCAAATTTTTGATATTTACCCCAGGATGTTATTTGCCTTTATAAAGCATAAACAAAAATTAAATATATATTATATATATTAAATCTATGCGCCATCTTTCATGTATGAAACCTTTTCTCCATCATTACGTAAAAAAAAAAAAAATGTAAATGCGACTTTTTATCAACAATTCTGACTTTTCCCCGTGCAACTGCATCTCACAATTCTGACTTTTATTCGCACAATTGGGTGATTTAAACTCGCAATTGCAATTTCTAAAGTCAGAATTGCATGATATATAGTTAGAATTGCACAACTGTACAAGTCATAATTCTACGGTGGCTGAGAGAGCTCAAAACGCTGAAACTGAAAAAAAGACATGCAAATACAAAAAACACCAGGGAATTAAGAAAAAGCCTTCATCGATTTGACAACACGTGTGCTGCAAATAATCACAGCACAACCAAATACATAAACACGCTGCAAAAGTTCACAATGGACCCAAATACATTAACGCGCTGCAGAAGTTAACAACACAAGTAAGTACAGAAACGTGCTGCAGAAGTTCACAACGTGAACCAAATACAAAAACGCACTACAAATAGCACAGACGACAAAGGAAACGTTTCAAGGGGACCCCAGACAAGTGACAAACATGACTGGGAGATGCTTATTGTTCAATACATGTGTCAGTGGGGAGCTTTTTTTATTTTAACATCCTCATTGTACGCGTGTTGTTAGTATTTGCTGCACGTTTTTGTATTTGGTTGGGTTGCGTTTATTTGCAGCACATGCGTTGTCCAACTGATGAAGATGTTTTCTTGATTTGCTGGTGGGTTTTTTTTCTATTTGCATGTTTTCTTCAGTTGCAGCATGTTGAGCTCTCTTGGCCACCGTAGAATTGTGAGATATAAAGTCGCAATTCTGACTTTTTTCTTGCAATTGCGAGTTTTTATCAGATACAAACTCGTAATACTGAGAAAACGTTTATTTCCCCTCACAATTGGACAGTTTTCACATGGCGTTTATATCTCGCAATTCTGACTTTATAACTCACAATTCTGACTTTATAACTCTCTATTCTGACTTTATATCTCACAATTCTAACTTGATATCACAATTCTGACTTTATAACTCTCTATTCTGACTTTATATCTCACAATTCTAACTTGATATCACAATTCTGACTTTATAACTCACAATTCTGACTTTATAACTCACAATCCTGACTTTATAACTCACTATTCTGACTTTATAACTCTCTATTCTGACTTTATATCAAATAATTCTGACTTTATATCTCACAATTCTGACTTTATAACTCAGAATTCTGACTTTATAACTCTCTATTCTGACTTTATATCTCATAATTCTGACTTTATAACTCGGAATTCTGACTTTATAACTCTCTATTCTGACTTTATATCAAACAATTCTGACTTTATAACTCTCTATTCTGACTTTATATCTCACAATTCTGACTTTATATCTCACAATTCTGACTTTATATCTCACAATTCTGACTTTATAACTCACTCCAGAAATAATACACTATCCAGTATCAATCACTATTTAAACTGAATGCAATAAAATCACAATCATTCTTGCTTTTTAAAGCTTCTGTGATTATTTTATACACACGCACACAAACATACGTTTCAGTTGAAATCTTCAGTTGTGGACTGTCCTCACACAAAGCTATTGCATGGCTTCCTCTTTTAGATCTTAAGATATTGTCTGTCAGAAATTTACTTTTGCAAAATGGAAAATGCTCTCATTGGTATGGTCTTTTTCAATCTCTCATTCACTGTCTCGCTGGCTTTCTTACGTCTTTTATTCTCTTCTACTTGTGCTGTGATAGCCTACAAGCCCACTGATCACTTCCCCAATCCAATGAAGAAAGGAGAATTAAGAAAGAACACTAACAAAAGGAAGCATTGTGTCTAAGATTCCCCTGTGGCTTTCAACACGAGGCTGGATTCCATTATATGAAGTATATATCCTTTCCTTACTTTTAGACACTCTGCTGCAGACATATTGAACTGTCAGCCAATATCAAGAATAGATTTCTTGCTAAGATAGAGCCAATAATCAATTCTCATTCGGGATGCTGAATCACTCAGCAGGACCGGGCTGTTTCAGTATTGGATAAAAGCTCCCCTTTCTACCACGGGTGAAGACCTCCTCAGTTTTAGATCATACCTCAGTGCACCTATCTAAATGAGTGCCATAACTCAAATGGAAGGGAATGCATTTGGACTGGGAACAAGCTATGTGGCTATTTTTAGTGTAGCCTATCTTTTTTTCTATGCACATAAAAAGCTCTCGAAAGGGCTACTAGACAATTAATTAGCATCCAGGCTGTGTGACCTCTCGGAGTTTATTCCTTCCTATTATAGCTGTAATTGTATTGGATAGATAACTGCTGATATAACCTAATAGCCTTTAGCAATTGTGAGGAATAACAACTGGTAATGCAGTGAGGTAATCGACAAAGCTATATGGATCAGCCAGGGGTCACGTGTTAATCCTAATTGCAAGATTCTGCCTCTTGGAGCAATTTGCATGCGTTCAAATATTCATCGTGTAGAATTTATGCATAAGCATGCCAACAATTACCTGAGTGCTATGTGAGAGATGCTAGATTTGAGAAACCACGCAGAATGGGATCATGTGGTTCATCGAGAGCTTGATTAAAAAATGTCATCAAATGTGGCCAGAATTATTTTAATTAGCATAGAATGAATATGCAAACGCTTAGAATCCTTCTAAAATGTGAGGATGCAAAAAAGAGAGATTGAGGTCAGCACGCTTTGTCGTTATTATAATACTTATGCTAAATGCTCTTTAATAACTTTCTTACAGGCCCTAAAAAGATTATATTAGAGTTTTAAAAATAGTTGGCTAGACACTCTTTATAGTTGAGACTATACAGCATATATGAGCAATATCACACTCATAGCTGTGTAATATGGCTGTATATCGGTAGACAGCTGCGATTATTTTTTTTTTATGCGCAGCTTGTCAATGAAGTACGGCTCCAAATGTTAATCCACCTGAAAGCACTTGAGTTTGAGTCACTTATAATGTACATTTGAAAAAGCAACGGGCATCAAACATCTTTCCAGACATGAGAAGCATTTATTAACAAATTGTCCAACAAAAGACCAAATGTAATAACATGTTTTTACTCCAAACTCACTTCATAACGACAGTTGAGCTTCTGTGAGATGATGAGTCTTCTTACACAGAATAAGGCAGTCGTGTGTTTATTAGTCATGTTTAAAGCGTTTCAATCTTCTGTTTATTCAGCTACAGAGATATGACACGTGTTATCTTCTTCCGCAGCAGGGTTTATTTTAAGTTTCTGCGCAAGAGCGCCCTCTGGCTTTCAGATGGAGAAGCATTTACTAATGATCACAGAGCCGTACAGCTCTGACAAGCTGCGCCTTTGCCAAATCGCACGCTAATTATTCGCGATAAATTGTGCAGCCCTAGTTCTTTCTTGTTCTGGGACTTTATTAAAGAACTGCAGGGTCACTGTTTTGGCCAAAACTCACACCGTACATAACAGAAAAGCAGATAACATAGCTCGCTACTCTCACTCTTGAACTCTGCACTCGCTAGCCCCTGACCTCGCTAAAACCCCGCCTCTTAAAGTGAACAAGGGACTAACAGCTAGAACCACCTCTTATTAAATTATCGCTGATGAACATCATTAACGCGTGTCTTCCAGTATTCGTAATGACATTACAGTATTATGAATGGAAGACTAAACGACTAAACAAGTGTATTACCTACATCTGATAAAGCATTCATTCTTCAGGTAATTATGCATAATATGATACAAACAGAGAAACGGTTCCAGTTCTGATACTGGGGGAATATCGCATGGCTCTCAGCCAATCAGATTCAAGAACCATTTCTTATACTTTCATATATTATATATATATATATATTTGAACAATTATATATATAATTGAACCATGAAATATGTTCAAAGAAATAGATAAAGTAATCTGTATATAATAAGTAAAGTTAAAGTAATCTGTTACATCCTCCAGCATTGCACCGTACCTCAGATCTTGGAAATCTTGGGGAAAAAATTACATAATGTCGCAATAATTTGGTTGACTGTGTAATTACCAGAACTGATAATCCTCAGAGGTGTGAGAAAAATGCACATGCATTTGGATTCCGTAATGAGAAGTTATGAAAGGAAGAATGTCGAGATGAAATCAATATGCTCTAACAGTGTGTGAAGGGGCTTGGGGTTTCTTCCACTTTAGGCATAAACACCCTGATTATCATGAGTTTTCCGAGGTGCTCTGACACTCCTACAGCTGTGTTCCCTCCGGTCCAAATGAGAGGATTACCTCACGATCGCAATAATCCCACTGCTACAATGGGACACCTGCCTGGCGTTACCAAAACACATCCTGCCAGATCCGCCACTCTTTTGAAGTGCTGTCATAATCTTTTCCAAGTTAGCCGGCATGATAGAACTTGTCCGTTTGAGCGTCAACTTTTGCAGTGACTGATTGCCTATAAATAAGTTAAAGGCTGCGTCTTTTCTTCGGATGCTGTGGAGGTGTTGTTAGCATGCTCAGTCACATGGTGAAAGGATCAGCTTTATCTCAAAACATTTGTTCGAATGTCTTTGCCAGGCAAATTTGTGGTTGCCAGAGCTTGACAGACTACTGGCCGAAGCCTGGGAATTAGAGTGCAAGTCTGATAGCTTTGGTCCAACGGTTGCAGGGCTGTGCAGAGACTGCCAGGCTGACAGCCTTATTGTCTAAGCAAAAGCAGTAGATAGCATGAACTCTTGTTTGCGCATTGTTGTTCATGTATGCCAATTTAGGTTTTCATTTTAAGAAGATTAAGAAAAGAAATTGATGCAATGGGAAATTAAGTGAGCATAAAAGTCTCATGTTGCCTGATTGGTTTGAACCCTTAACACTAAAAGTTCTTTACAGGCATGAAGAAGCTTTAAAGGGGTCATGAACTGCATTGTTTTATTTGTTTATAATGTTTCCTGGGGTGCACTTATAATGTTAGTGTGCTTTTTGCATCAAAAATTGTCATAATTTAGAAATAAAAAGCATTTTAGCCCTTTGAATGCTCTGTTTTAAGGGGCGTGTCTGCTGTGAGGCTTCATTGTAAACACCCACTGCTCTGATTGGCTAATGTCTTTGCCTATGAAATAGCTAAGTATTACTCTCTTGAAAACTTTTAGCATGTTTTTACTATTACAGCTCTCAAGGTTAACTAATCAAGAAAAGTGTTGATTTTAGGATTACATTTAGATCTAGGGCATTATATATATATATATATGTTTTTTATATTTCTTCAAGGTTGCAGTGATAAACATGATCAATTGCAACTCAATTTCTGCATACTAATTAATCATAACTAACAGTGTAAATGCGATGTAACTAAGAGATTCGTTGAATAAAATGGGAGTTTTGGCGCTAAAACTCACGCTGTTTGATTGACAGCTCCAGAGATTGTTAAGGGAGCGTTCTTTGATAGCTTTCTACATGTAATTTAATCACCATTTAAATAACAGGTTATTTTCATCCTACTAAGAGAAATAACGTGAAGTAGAGTCAATGGTTTGATTTCTGACTGTACATGGATAATTGCATATCAGATCCAGCATTAAAATTAACAGAGTTACATGTTGCATTACCGTCGAGTCCATATTGAAAAAGTCGGTTTGCAAAGCCTGTGCTGAAATGCGATTCATTCACCAAAGAATCCACAGTAAAATACAAATAAATAATGCTCAACTGAGGCATTCACATTGTTGAAAATAAATAACCATATTATTAGCATTAGGATCCTTTGAAAGGTAATGTTATTTTTATTCGTGTATCTCTCTTGTCTCCACGTCATCTCACGACCACACCAGTGCTGATGAAGTAAGCGTTTATTTATTCTGCGGAGGCGGCGTTTCACTAGATGGCTTTAATTGGACTAACAAGAAAGTTTTTAGTTCTGAAACTTACAGGATATTCTTACAGTACGATGACCTCTTATATATCAAAAGCTCAATTCATCTCAATTCATGACCCATTTAACATCCATGGAATCTTTCCAAAAAAAAAAGATTATTAATGTTTTTTTCAGGTTCTTTGTGTTTGTAGTGCACAGGATGATTTTTAAACAGTATTGAAGGAATTCCCATAAATAAAATACTATAAATATTTTCTCTGAATTAATAATTTAGTTCATTTATCATGCTAAAAATTTTGACAGTCAAAATATTATTGCAAAGCTAAAGTAGTAATGTTCCTTGGTAATTCAGTTTCATCAAAAAATCTCTGTGTCTCTGAGTGAAACTAGACAGTGTCAGCTGGGGTAACTAGTCCATCTGAATGGCAAGATGAAAGCTTCAAAGTATTACTTCCGTTTTCTCATGCTGACTCATCTCGTCTCTTACAGGGCCTGTTATCCTTGCTCTATATGAGAACCAGACTGCTCTGCAATTCATGAGGATGAGGATTTGATTTCACTTTTTAGCTTAGCCTGCACACGTGCTTGACACATCACATTTATTTATTTATTTAATGAACATATACTTTGTCTTGTCACATTAACATTCTGTCTGTGGAACACTTGCCAAAATTGATAGTGTTGTAGATGGTTGCCAGGGTGCTAAGATGTTGTTAAGGTATTCTGAGTGGTTTGTTTGTTTGTTTGATTGATTTTGAGTTGTCAGGTGGTTGCTGGGGTTTGAACAAGAGGTCAAAAGTTTGAGGTCAGTAAAGATCATGTGACACTGAAGACTGGAGTAATTATGCAGAAAATTCAGCTTTAATCAGAAGGATAAATTGCATTTTAAAATTTAGTAAGTTAGAAACGTTATTTCAAATTATAATATATGAAAATATGACTCTATTATTTGATCTTTGTCATATTGTTTCATGCACAATATTCATGTATTTATTTTTTTATTATTCAGATTCTAACGGCCATTTTCCGCACTGCATCTGGACCAATTAAATGCATTTCCCAAGTAATGTTTTAACCGTGACGTGTAGTTCCAACAGATCTGGAGATTACTCCAGAAATCCACACCAAACCAAAAGCTGCGGCTCAATACTTTGATCAGCCTTCCATAGCTTGACCTTCAGCATGAGGTCACAAGAAGTTCATCCACCACCAGATCCACCTCCATGATCCAACCTCTAAATTCACTGAGCTGGATCAGCTAGCTGATCTTCTGCCAGACGGGCTAATAGAAGCCCTGGATGTGATCAGTAATGCTGGTAAATGACGGCTCCTCTGGGCCTGGCGGCCTAATGCCTTGGCTTTAGTTTCTGCACTCTGTCCACTCCAGCACTGTGGACAGCTTTCTGATGCTGCTTTATCTGAGGGAGAACACTTAGATGTGCCACACAAAACACACAACCCCCCAGTTGTGGTAAATATCAAGAATGAATAGTGAATCCCTCCGTAGAAATTCCCTCGTAATGATGCAGCCGTAATCTCATGACTGCAGGGCTGGAATGCTTGGTCAAACATGACATATAGAGGCATTTGGGCAATATGTTTGTGGCTTATATTGTGAGAACCGATTCAAGGCTGGTTATTATATTGATGGCTAAACAGTGGATTAGATAAGATACAGCATGTGAAAATGGCTTCAGTGTCAGATGGTAAAAGCATAAGAGGAGGCAGAGTCATGTGACCTGCTTGAGGCTATTCTAGTAAACGGTTGAATACACAGTTATTATCATGTAACTGCTGCAAAACAAGAAGGTTGAAGATCTAAATGCAGTATTTATTTGAAGGGTAATCCACGATTAAATTTGTTACTAGTTACTGCAGTCATGAAAAAGAGTGCGATAAAATATTGACTCGAAAATCTTCTGAGATACTTGAAAGTATTTAAATATTAATCGAAGTTTTTGTTGTTCTCCTGTTAACTGGTATTTTGATGCAGATGCTATGATAGTTTTTTATTAATATGTTGAATTATTAGATTTTATGTTCACAATTTCTGCTATTTTATTTTACAAAAATGTTTTAGTTTCAGTTATAAAAATAACTCTTGCAGGTATTTTGCTGAAATCCTTTTTTAATAATATCAAAATGTTCATTTTTGGTGAGCTGTTCCTTTAACGTTCAAGGTCATATACGTTGAATTTTCATTTTTGCCCACTAAAAATAGATAATCTTATTATTTAGAAGGATGTATGATTGTCATTCCGGAACACAACAATTCAATATATTATAATGAATCTTTTAGAATATTAATTTTTCCATTACATTTGTTTCTGTCAAATTATGTACAGTCTGTGTACTCTAAGGTCTATAACATTTAAAATAAAAATCCTTTTTTTTCTATATATTCATGCAGCTTCAAGCACGGGTCAAAAATTCTTGTCAAATTAAACATGACTCATTGTGTGTTTTTACTGCGGTGAATGATACTTGAAGGCAGACAGAGTTACAAGTGGGCCTGGTAATTACCTTGTTGAGCAGTGTTTGAATCCCTGTGTTAAGAGACAAAAGGCTGTTTTTATGTTTACCAAATGAGCAAACCCCATGCGGTGCCGAGGCGCAGATTTTTTCAACCTAATGGTAATTAAGGCCTTTATGAGCAGGTTTTCAGGAACGAATTGTGATCGTAAATTGTGGGACACCTAAGGATAATTTTGCGTTCATTTGAAAGGGAAAATGTTTTATAAATTACATAATCATCTATAATCATTATTTTAAATGCCACCTGTATTTAATTTACATACACAATCATTCCAAACGCTTAGGGTCAATAAGATTTTGAAAAAAAAAAAAATAAATAATAATAATACTTATTCAGCAAGAATGCTTCAGTTGATCAAGAGTGATATACATTCACATAAAGGATTATTAGGAACATCTGTTCAATTTCTCATTAATGCAATTATCTAATCAACCAATCACATGGCAGTTGCTTCAATGCATTTAGGGGTGTGGTCCTGGTCAAGACAATCTCCTGAACTCCAAACTGAATGTCAGAATGGGAAAGAAAGGTGATTTAAGCAATTTGGAGCGTGGCATGGTTGTTGGTGCCAGACGGGCCGGTCTGAGTATTTCACAATCTGCTCAGTTACTGGGATTTTCACGCACAACCATTTCTAGGGTTTATAAAGAATGGTGTGAAAAGGGAAAAACGTCCAGTATGCGGCAGTCCTGTGGGCCAAAATGCCTTGTTGATGCTAGAGGTCAGAGGAGAATGGGCCGACTGATTCAAGCTGATAGAAGAGCAACTTTGACTGAAATAACCACTCGTTACAACCGAGGTCTGCAGCAAAGCATTTGTGAAGCCACAACACGCACAACCTTGAGGCGGATGGGCTACAACAGCAGAAGACCCCACCGGGTACCACTCATCTTCACTACAAATAGGAAAAAGAGGCTTCAGTTTGCATGAGCTCACCGAAATTGGACAGTTGAAGATGGGAAAAATGTTGCCTGGTCTGATGAGTCTCGATTTCTGTTGAGACATTCAGATGGTAGAGTCAGAATTTGGTGTAAACAGAATGAGAACATGGATCCATCATGCCTTGTTACCACTGTGCAGGCTGGTGGTGGTGGTGTAATGGTGTGGGGAATATTTTCTTGGCACACTTTAGGCCCCTTAGTGCCAATTGGGCATCGTTTAAATGCCACGGCCGACCTGAGCATTGTTTCTGACCATGTCCATCCCTTCATGACCACCATGTACCCATCCTCTGATGGAGGATGCCTAATGCCTCTAATGCACCATGTCACAAAGCTCGAATCATTTCAAATTGGTTTCTTGAACATGACAATGAGTTCACTGTACTAAAATGGCCCCACAGTCACCAGATCTCAACCCAATAGAGCATCTTTGTGATGTGGTGGAACGGGAGCTTCGTGCCCTGGATGTACATCCCACAAATCTCCATCAACTGCAAGATGCTATTCTATCAATATGGGCCAACATTTCTAAAGAATGCTTTCAGCACCTTGTTGAATCAATGCCACGTAGAATTAAGGCAGTTCTGAAGGCGAAAGGGGGTCAAACACAGTATTAGTATGGTGCTCCTAATAATCCTTTAGGTGAGTGTATAATGTTACAAAAAAAAAATCTCTATTTTATGTTGCATGTTTATCTTGGTCAACACTTTGGTCCGCAGGTGCTGTTGTAAAGTGCTTTATTTATTCAAAAGTGATGTCAAGTCAAGTCACTTTTATTTAAATAGCGCATTTTACAATGCAGATTGTTTCAAAGTAGCTTTATGCTGTGCTTGTATGTTGGGCAAAATGAAAATTAATAGTTTTTAATAAGTTGACAGCTACATTGTAGTAATCGTTTAAGCATTTGTTATGGATTTCACATCTTCTGCACCGACTTCGCGTCAAAATCAGCAAAACTACATGAACTGTGTTACACTGCAGTCTTAATAACTGAAAACATAAACAAATTAGTCAAACTGTTTAATAAACATGAGCTGGGAATGTATAGAACTTTTTGATTTGATAAATTCAGCATAAATGACATCATTATGTTGCATAGTTTATTAAACTAATTAACGACCTCTGTTGTGGTTTTTCAGTAAATTTCTCTTCCTGACACTGTAACGCAACATCCCGAGGGGCGTGGCCAATTCAAATTCCAGATCATGAAGTACAAATGATCCCATTCTAAATGTTGCCCAACCCTGGCGGTATGACAGTATTTTTGATACCCCCCCCTCAGGAGCCGCTATTACCACTGCGAACAACACAAGACCTCCCTCTGACCATTAATCACTAGACAGCACCCTCCTTCTCTGAAGAGCAATAGAATTTCATCCCACTCGGCTCAGCTTTAGTGCGGGCTCTAGTGTGAAAAACCCATCTTCAGGTAATTTCATGAAAGAGTAAGAGTTGCAGAACTTTCACAGCTTTTATGTGTTTAAGTTTTTAGCCAAGGACACACCATCTAATTAAAGTAATGGCCTTCCTCACGATCAATGAGCCAAGAGTTGTAGTTGCAGTGTTTCTCGTGGCAGCCAGTGAAACCACAGTACTGTGTCTTTGTCTTTCATTCTATGCCAGATGTACCTTGGCAAGAGGGGAACATTAATTACCCTGTAAATATTAGTTGAGAGCACATTCTCTCTCTCCAGTCTCTCTGGGGTTGTCTCAGTTCTCTTTCTGGTTCAGTTTTAAAGGATTAGTTCACTCCAGGACTCGAATTTCCTGATAATTCACTCACCCCCATGTCATCCAAATTTCTTTTTGACTGAAGAAATGTCAAATTACAGGATTTTTTTTTGCCATATAGTGGACTTCAACAGTTTCAACGCAGCTTCAACGGGCTCTACACGATCCCAGACGAGGAATAAGGGTCTTATCTGACGATCGGTCATTTTCTAAAAACAAAACAAAAAAATAATCCAGATGTATATGCTTTTTAACCACATGCTCGTCTTTCACTAGCTCTGCTGTGTGCGTTCACGACTTCACGCATTACGTAATCATGTTGGAAAGGTTGGCGGAGGTAGGTAGGGTAGGGCGAAAAACTCCATCTTATTTTCTTCAAAATCATCCGACATTGTTGTTTTACCTTTTTTTGAGTGTAAATAACGTTTGACTTAGTCTTTGCACATTCGTGTGACCTTTCCAGCGTGACTACGTAATGTCAAAATGGATCATGCCAAAATCAGGCTGAAATCGTGTCGTCGAAAGCAGGAATAAGCGACTCCTTTTAAAAACATTTTTAACAATCATATATTATGTGATTTTTTTTTTTTTTTTTTTTACTGAAATGCTAATATTTATATTTAAACATACTGTTATCATACTTATGCATTACAGCCTAACATATGGATGTAAATGATATTCATCATGTGTGTTGATTCAAGTCAGTGCATTAGCAAGAAGAATGTTGCCTCTTTTAGTCCTGAGTGCTGTTAGACCAGCAGCGGATAACAGATGGATTATTGAGGGAATTCTTTTTGCACCTGGATGAAAAGTACAGATCTGAAACAGGTGTTTGGATGGTTTTCCCAGAGATCCGTGCACAACATTTAGCCTCTAACTTTTGTAGCCTGGTCTCATGGGGAGAATGTGACTTAGAATAATGCAAAATGTTGCTAGATGCTCAAATCGTTGCAGTTTTCAGGTGAAATGTTCATAGGAGGCTAGATTTGTGAATGACTCATTCTCAGTTGGATCCTTTTTAAAACTACATTTGTCTTTAGACTCGCTGACTTCTTTTGGACTTTCTTTCAGACATATTTTGTTCAATATAAATGTAGATTATAGTTTCTGAATGATTTAAATGTTTTTCAACGATGATCTATAAAATGAAAGTTCATTCATTAAATGCAGATTTTGTATTTTGATACAGTTTAAACTGATTATTAATGACTAACATTTCTGGATATACCTCATGTTGAGAGAGACACTTTTAAAGTCATTAACCTCTTATATGCAAACCTCTTTACAACATATTTCATAACCTTTTGAAACCTGGAAGGGTTCGATTTGAGTAGATTTTTTTTTTTACCATCCTCACTGTCATCGTCAGCATTAGGCTAATATCCACTATCGCAACAATATTCTCAAAACTATGAGTTTATTTTGAATAATGATTAAAAACTACACTTAATTGGAATTTCAAAAGTCATTGTAAACTGTGCACAACCATGCAAAACAACACAATTTCAAATCACCCGAGAAATTTCTGGAAAATTCACACACATATTCTGTTCATATAGGCACGTTCTTTTCCACAAAATCAGATATTTGTCATGGTTTTCAAGTACTTGATTTTCTAAAATATAAAGCACTTTAAGGACCTTCTGTGAACCTTATCCAAACTATGTAGGTCTACTTCTCAACAACTTCCCAGAATTTGTCCGGACAAAACACGTTTCCTTCACGGTGTGATAATCACTTCAGATCACATCTGCGACTGGTCTCTCATAAAAGGACCAGCAAAGCTCCTGAGCATAAGTGATGTTTTATTAACTTAATGAATGCTGGATAAATGGCTGTTTTGATTTGGGATTTGGGATTTGGTTTAATTTTAGACTGTCAAAATTGAATTACACTGAACTATGGACTATTTGAACTTCTGAGGTGATTTTGGAAACTTCTCGAGCTTCAGTTCATTGCAAACAACCGATATTTTTTTTTTTTAAGGAGAGCACTTTTATTCCCCGGTGAGCTAAATGAATGCATTTTGAAATGAATATTTGAATATATGAATTTCGCTTCAGAGAAAAAAAACAAAAACAAGGCAAGAATAAACCCATTTTTGTTGCTGCAATATTATACAATATCTACACAATCTATTACTTGGATGCATAAATATGTATTACACAGTGAAATAAAATGTTTGAGGATGTTATATGACAATAGGTCACTGAATTACACAGTATTTCCCAAAGCAATGCTTGAAATGTGTTAAAGAGATAGTTCACCCCAAAATCATATACTCACCCTCAAGTTGTTCCAAACCAGAATGAATCTCTTTCTTCTGCTGAACACAAAAGAACATATTTTGAAAAATGTAGGTAATCAAACAGTCGATGGACTATTTTCTTTTGTATTCAGCAGAAGAAAGAAATTCAAATGGTTTTTGAACAACTTGAAGTTGAGTAAACAATGACAGAATTCTCATTTTTGGGTAAACTAACCCTTTAAAAACTTACCAATTATGGTAATTAAAACACAATCAAGTATGAATCAAAGACACTGTCTTCAAAATCCATGATGTGCACTCCTAGTGTGATCTGCGCATTCTGTTAAAACAAGGTCCATAGGGATGGTTTGTCGAATATGGCGCGGAAGAGCTTGAGTTTTAACCTCTGCCCCAGTCAACACCCTCCAGTGAACCGGACCATCAAATATAATCCGCGCCGGTTTGCCCCACATCATCGCCTGAAGTAACTAAAGCTCTTCTGGCAGAACGAAAGCAAATCCCTGCACTGAAATGTTCTAACATCTATTGGAAAGCCATCCAAGAGGAAGCTTTTATAGTAGCAGATGGGAACTCGGTATTTACGACAATTATTTTGGAATAAAATATTCAACAAGCAGGTGCCCACATTCATTTGGTAGTAAAATGATTTGCTAGAGTACCAAATCACTTTTATGATTTATTATCTACATTTTCTGGATTTCTCAGCGATAATGCTCTAGTAGAACATATTGGCTGTTTTGCACATGTTAAATATTTGTGTAGATTATAAAACAGCTGTGGTGTAAGCCAAGTTTATTATATAATACAATTTTGACGTCTGTATTTATTCTGAAAAGGATGTAATGCACATTTTGTGATGCTACACTTCCATTTTAACAGTACTGAATTTATTTATTTTTTTTAAATATGTCTAATCATTTAAAGGTGCACTATGTAGTTTTTCATCCGCTAGGGGTCGCTAAACTCTTCAAAACAATAACAAAGGCGTAGTTTGATGACGCAGTGAATATGGAATCATGGAACTTGCCGATGGATCTAATAATATTTATGGGGAAATAATGTTTATGGACGAGTGAATGCATGTTTTTATCATGACTGTGCTGTGAAGCAGAGCGTTGCCGAGAATCGACGCGATCACTAATGAGAGACAGATATCAGTGACACACGAGAGTCCCGGGATATAAAGAAACGAGGACATTTCATTCTACCGAACTACTCATAAATGCTGAAACACTACTCATACAGGTCAGTTTATTTGATGAGTTAAAACTGTGAGGTAACGCAGCGCTGTTTCACTTCTCTAACGTTACACTATCATACTAAACTGTGTTTGAGTGTGTTGAGAGTTGTGATGTTCAGTATTAGTTTGTTGTCTGTAATAGACTTCACAGTAAGATAGATCGACATTAGATTATCAAACTGATGATATTCTAACACTTCGTCGTGTTGAGCTTTATAACATTGATTAGTCTCATGTTTCCTACATTTGCTCACATCATCTAATAACTCTCTGTCTCTGTCAAGTTGAAGTTTGTCGCAAAGCTCACGCCATCTCGGAAACGCCACGCCGATATTGATCCTCGTTTTATTTTTCCATTTGTCCCAAAGTTTGCTTGCCGTGGTCCATAATGTTCGACCGAAACAACAACAGATATTGTAGATATCTGTAGAGACGCAGATTTTACGTCACTGACAGGCGCAAGTGACAAGAGAGGGACGGGCACTATTTAAAATGGTGAATTTCTCTAAATTTACACATTCTTGGAAACATTTAGGATAATGTAAGTACACAGCTGAACGAAATATAGAACACTCTGCAAGTGGTTTTTGGACATTTTAATGTAAAACAATTACATATTGTACCTTTAAGTAATATTCTACATATCAGCAATGAATAACTTGTGTAATAACTTGTGTTGGAGTAATGAAATCCCTCTGTTGTGTGACTATGTCTCCAAGCCCTCGCTGTCCTTCGAGTCCACATTTCTAGAGACATAAACTGTGGCGCTTACGCCGGTGTGGGATCGGCAAAAGTGCTTCGAGGGTGCACTTGAGCCTCCATCTGAAATATAAAATGACAAATAGGACACCCTGCAGCCTCATGGAGTACATGGGCACACAAAAGACCACAAGTGCACTTCAAGTGCTCAATTAGGGTCGAGGCAACTCAGTTAATTCCTCTTCCTGTCATTCCAGGTCAACATCCCGTTAAGAATTTAAAGTGAGGCCATTATTTAACTCCAAACTTTTCAAGTGTGGCACTCGTTCTCATAAAGACGGTTGAACAAAACAAATGTAAAGTTTACCTAGATTTTATAACTGCATCACAAACTCTTAAAAGCTTCTAACCAGTAAGCATCGGTCTTTATCTGAACAGTCCACCACTCGTCATTGAATGCATCCAGACTTTGTCCCCGCCTACCCTGCTCCTATTTCCTACATTATTGATCACCTTCAATTTTCTGTCCTGCCACTTTTCCTCAGCCTCAACAATGCATTTGTACCAAAAGAATCAGGACCACGGCACCTCACCTTTGATAAGGACATCGATGTTAGTCATTACGAAAATATGACTCTGCCCTAGAAGTTTGTCCTCCCTAGAGGGTCTCCTACATCAAATCTGAACTCGTCTTGACTTTCTATTTTCTCTTTGAGGAAGCCGAAGTTCACTCAACAGGCGCTAATGTCTTCAGATGTCTCTCACCCCCTCGGGCCACCAGACTCTGCCTGGACCACCCAATCCTCAGAGGAGCCCTACATATCTCCAAGTTCTTCGCTTTTTACCAAACCTGCAAAGTACCTGAGAGGACATTTGTTTTGGATGGAGAAGCAAGGGATTGAGAGTCAAGATTTTTCTTGGAATTGGTGATAAAAATCACTATTTAAAGAAAGAGGCAGTTGGGATATGAATAGGTCCAATTTTCAACAAAATATAATACGAATATGTGATGCTGGAGCACAAAACAGTCATAAAGGTCATTTTTGAAGATTTATACTGATATATATATATATATATATATATATATATATATATATATATTGATTTATATCATCTGAAAGCTGAATAAATAAGCTTTTCATTTATGTATTATGTATATGTATAGGTGTTGGTGACAATACAACTATTTGAAAATCTGGAAGTATTAAGTATTGAGGAAATTGCCTTTAAAGTTCTCCAAATGAAGTCCTTAGCAATGCATATCCACTCACAAAAATTTTTGTGAGTGGATTTTTGGCATAAAAAAAAAAAATTGATCATTTTGACTCATACAATTTGATATAATATAAACGTACAACTTATGACTGGTTTTGTGGTCCAGGGTCACATATGTACAATAAATAATATTATAAAACTTGTTTTTGCACTCTTGTACCTTGTTGTTTGATTATGTACAGGCAATCAAGACAAAGTCAAATTAAAATGACATTTGTTTAGCGTCAACACATGATAAAAAGTCCATTTAGTGTGTGTTCAAACTTCTAGTTTGGTTTTCTTGGTTTCATGAAAGGCTTTTATGATATTTTGCGACAGAACTGACCGAGTATGTTGTGTACTGGGCTAAATGCACTTGTTTTGCCATTTGAGATCTCACAAAATTTCTAAAAAAGGTTTAGAAATTGTGCAAAGAAGTCAACAGAGTGGCAGGAATTTCTCCATTACACACACAAACAAAGATTTGCTGTAAGAAGACGCAGTTAACCACGACTGTACTGAACTGTAATTGCGCTTGAGCATTCTGTCCTTTTTAGGGTCACATCGTGTCACATCACAGCCTGTTTTTGTTTCGTTTGCAGTCCATGTTGCGTTCACTAAGTTCGGTGCACACCAAGGTTTGGATTGCAATTTCCACACATGAAATGAAAAATGAACAAAATGAACCACTCTAACAAAGCAATCATACCAGAGTTCATTTTATTCGAACCCAACCTGAGAAGAATGAGTCCATATAGTGAATTTAGGGCCTTAAATATAAACAGTTAACAGTTCCATCTTAGTGTACATTTCAATAAGAAGGAAAATTTTAACAGGTCTCTTATAAAACAACTTTTTATTCAATCTGCATAACGCATAATGTGTCTTGAGAGGTAATGTAGGGTCAATGTGTGAATATAAATGAGTGAATATGAAAATAGAAATATGACTGAACAGATGGTGGTGATTAAAGGGGTTTTCAGTCAAGTCATGAGGCCCTAGTGTTATGACATAGAGTAAATTACTGATAATGAGGAACAGATTATTTACTGTAATCGGTCAGTGGCTATCACAAAGAAATTCAACAGGAAAAAGATACAAGAGATAAAAGTAATAGATACATACAGAAAAAAGATGGAAGGAGAGAGATGTAATCATTCAGGGAGCAATTCATGGAGAGGCAAATTGACATTTAATTGGAGTAGTTAAGTTAAAACATTCGCAAATAAGTGAGACGGAAAATAAGCTTTAGATTTGCTACTATTAAGGGGACTTTTATTATGTGCTTTATAAAGCAGTGAATTGTTGATCCATTCACTGAACCAATTTGTTAAAATGACTCTTTAAAGAACTTAACAACTGACTGTCTGTAATGCGATTCATTGAATAATTCACCCAATATTCCATTACCATGTGTTCTGTGTTCGGGGTAATGCATTACAAGTTACGTAGTGAGATTACTTGTTACAAGCAACGCATTACTGTTAAATTTACAACAAAATATCTGAGTTACTCTTTCAAATAAATAACTCAAGTTATTTTTTTCCCTCTGTTTATTGACTGACAGCTGTCCCGTCGCCATGTTGAGAGAAATTTGCAAAGTGCAAAGCCGTTTTGTGCGATGTGTGAACATGATGGTTATTCCAGACTAGTTCTTGTCTAAATGTGAGCATACATTCACTCATTTACATCTTCTCCTGTGTTCCTTTCTTCTGTACTCCAGAATGAATAAAGGCTTGTTTGAGCTGCGCCCTCTACTGTACAGATGTGAATTTGCATTTCCGTCAGCCTGAGGCTTATTCATTTCACTTTTGGTGTAGAAGTATCTTGGTATTTGCCATAAAAACAAACGGCCCAGACAAGATAAGAAAAAGTAACGCCAAAGTAACGTAATGCATTACTTTCCATAAAAAGTAACTAAATAACGCAATTAGTTCATTTTGTAAGGCAGTAAGGCAATATTGCAATCCATTACTTTTAAAAGTAACTTTCCCCAACATGTGTTGCTCGGAGACGCACAACAGTGTACTTTGGATTCTTTTGGAACAATTTTAGTTAGCTGGGCAAAAACAAAGTCATTTGACCCACTGTGTTATAAAGTTGCTCACTACATTTTTTTAAAACATTGTTTAAAAGTAAAATCGGTCACCAGAACAACAGCCTTCTGCTCGTGTGGTATTGCTCGATTGTCACTCTGCCACGTATGGAACTAATTGCATCCTTCTGAATGGGGAACAAAAACTGTGCAGATTTTCTGCTTGTAATAACTGGAATCGATTGCTGAAATTATAGCTATCTCTTTCTCAGCTTTTATCGATTAATTTAGGCTACAATCATTTTACTAACAATTACTAAATGTGTTTGTTTTTTTTTCCTATATAATTCTAATATCTATTTTATTATTATTATTATTATTATTTGTGGTCACTGGTGACTGAGAACTTGAAAAACAGACAATTTATGTGGTCTGATAACAGACCCAGGCATTATTCAGAGATGCTCAGATGGGTGGCCTAACTCATCTGTTGTCTGGGTTTGCAGACTTAGACCAAGATTATCTCTCTCATTCTTGCTATCTCTGTCCATAAATACCTCCATAAACATCTCTCCAACCATGTTTCCCAGTGATGCATCCTCTTGGATGGATTCTCTTGCCCTTAGCGATCAAACTGTTTGCGCGTTGAGGAATCTGTGTAAGTCTGTGATTAACCCTCCACATGGTTTAACTAACCAAGCCAAAGCTCATGATGGCAGCAGCGTCACAGCCTTAAAGGCATAGTTCATGCAAATTATTTTTGTTTGCAGGTGTTTGCACAAAGGCGGTGCAACTATTTTAACGCATCTCTCATCTCTTTACGAATCCCAATAACATCCATTATCATAAGTGGTGTTTAAAGGAAGCCCCTGGCTTGCCCCCATATATTGTACCCCGGCAGTGGGGCATGTCTGACTATGCTATATTTTCCGATTGCAACTGTCCTTCAAGCTTGAATCAAAGTGATAATGGCCAGAGGAAGATAGAGTTTATAATGAGGTTATAGAGTTCATAACTGTTGACAGCTGTAATGGCACTGGTTCATCCTGTTGATTATGTGTTAATGCAGGATGGTCAGCAGAATGTCACTGTTTGAGATATTTTTGTGTGTGTGAGGACATTCATAAAACTAGTGAGGCAGTGGGTCTGGTAATTAACTCCATTCATTCCTTATTTTCCGAGAAGGACTGATGGTATGAAAGTATACACTGTGCACCAGCAGAAATTTGTCAGCCAGTAGGGTTTGTATACTTGCTTAGCAACGAGTAGGGAGGATTGCTTTAAAGGTGAAGTATGTAATTTCAGCAGCCTACGGAATAACAAAAATAAAGCAATATTTCCAAACAACCTTGCAAACTCCTCTAAGCATCACAGATACAGCTCTTGTGGCCATGTGTGAAGTCATGTGTTAAAGGGATAGATCACCCAAAAATGAAAATTATCCCATGATTTACAGTACTCCCCCTCAAGCCATCCCGTGTATATGAAACGTTATTTTTAAAAATATCCTTAGGCGTCCAAGATTTATAATGGTTGTGAATGGGGGGCCACAAAAAAAAAAAATCATTAATCCAGAGGGTTGCATTTTTGTAAGAAAAATATCCATATTTAAAACTTTATAAATTCAAATAACTAGCTTTCATGGCGGATGAAAAAAGCTACCTTGGTTCCAAATGCCAACACAAGCCCACATTTGATTTTATGACCACATTACAAAAGCATTCTAATAGTCATTATGTGAAACATGAATAACAAAATCAATGAATTAATTGCATCGTATTTTCCTGGGTTCTCTCAACAGTGTTATAGCATATGTGCCTTCAAAAATGAGCAAAATCTATTTTCTTCAAAATTTTAAAGGTTTTCCATCAAATGAGAGCATGAAGCATGAACATAACGCTACCTTATATATATATATATATATATATATATATATATATATATATAAGTTATAAGCCCTTATAAACCCTAACTTTTAAGTATGCCACTTAGACATGAAATCATTAAAAATGCTTTTAGGCTGTAAAGGGTTCAAATGAATTCAACTGATGTGTGTGAGAAATGTGTGTGCATTAACTTTAAAAGGGGCTCAGCCAAACAATATTATTTTTGGAGTTTTGATGTGATTATCTTTGATTTTGTAATGTATTTAATTTGATTAGGTTAATTAAAAAAAAAAAAATTATATATATATATATATATATATATATATATATATATATATATATATATATATATTTATATTTGTTTTAATCAAGAAGCAGCAAAAATAATATTGTTTTGAAAAGTTTGTGATTTAACATGATATATGTTCAATTTTATGCAATATATGTGATTATGGTAATATTACGGCAAGCTTAATGATTGTTGTTTAATAGTCTTTGACATCATTATACTGTCTTCTTTCACTGGTAGATTATATTTTCGCTGCAATTAAAGGTGGTTCCCGACATCAAATGCTTTCTAGAGTGATGTTAAACATCCTGGCATGTGGTGCCCAGAGAAAAATGAAAATACTAAATCAGGTTATATTTCAATTATGACATTAATTTCCTCTCTCAAGGAACTTGAATTCGTAAGATGAATATTTTATGAATAACCTACTTTTGTGATAGCTCCTCCTTCTGTGTGAGAAAAAAATTTTACATTTTTGTTATCAAGTGTTACACATTCAGGTGTTTGTATTATATTGTGAGTAGTCACAACAATAGTCTTAAACTTTGGCGTGTTGCTTTGTTTTTAATTTGCATTACACATTCAAGTGCCAGATTATTTCATAATAGCCGTTTTCTTTTTTTTTAATTATTTTATTTTAATGAAAGCTCTTTTTATCTATGATACAGTATGGCTTCTGAAAATAGATGTGCAGCGCATGAGTCGTTTTGACTGTAAGTTCACATGGAAATGCGTATGATAAAGTGCAATGTTTTTGTCCATTCAGTATATCATTGACAGAGATAGTAGAGAGAGTACAGGAACTGAAGGGAAGTGAACCAGATTCGAAGTCCCATCACTCACCTCAATGCAATGTTACAACAGGTCACGGCCACGGCAAAATGATGTGGCCCTGTATTTCAATTCCACTACCTCTACAAAAAGTTCCTCACCCACATCAATGCAGGATCAAACTGCATGATCAGTGAAGCGTGACAGTAATTCCCATATTCCCAAACTAAACGTCCAGTCATGTGGGGTAGTTTTTATTTTCCTAAAATGCATCATAAAATGCCTTGGTAGCACAATTGCCTTGGCAGCACTAATAAATGATCAATTAAACAAATAAATACAAAAAATAAAGAAATACTGTTCTGTTGAAATATGCACTGATGCATATTAAGAAAGTACATTTTAATTTATTGTTGACTTTAACATTGGGTATAGTTTTTTTTAGTCTTCTAGCCATCATGGGATGCTGGAACTTAGCTTTTCGGACCTCGTTGACATCGGAGGGCATGAGAAGCCCTCCTCTAATTGGGTGTCAAGGGATTTCTGGTATTGTTAGAGCAGCAGTAAACCCATCTTCTTAATTGGTTTGTTTTGAGTGTTCACCGAACAATGTGGAATCTTATCTAATCACACTCTCCAACATCAACCCACGGAGAGGTCTGGAAATTGTTGTTTTAAAAACTCTATTGGGTCGGTCATGCGTGCCGTGTACTGTCTCCAGCATTGTTTTAATTTATTTTCATTTTAATAAATGTCTTTATATATAACTTTATGCTCTAACAGGAACTGGGGAAAATGAGAAAAGTAAGTTTAAGTAAATTTATTTTTTTTTCTAAACATTGGATTGATTTAAAAAGATTGTTATTTTCAATGGCTAATACTATTATTTATTATATAATTTTTTATATATATATATATATATATATATATATATATATATATATGCTATATATATATGCTATATACTTATAGTTACTTAAGTGTAACTAGTAAGCTATCTTGATAGGTGTCAGTTGTCCAGGTCTATCACTGCTTCTGAATAAATGCTACTTTGCATTCTTGTACCTCATCAGTAAATGTAACCAAGTGTACTGGTGAAGTTTAGTTTAGTATTGCACTCCGTTCACGATCACCTGTTACCGTTTACCCCATCAACAACTATACTTAAGGGCCACTGATGTGCTTTGGAACGTCCAGCATTATTTACTGTCTTTACGGAATTTCCACTGAAACAAGGTAGGACATATCGAACAACTCCATTTTTTAAAATAGCAAATAGCGTTATGTTTTCTATCACAGCTCGGCCAGATCTCAGAAAAGCCTCAGTTTCCTCTTAATCTATAACTGTTTCTCTTCCTAAACTCCTCTATATCGCTTTAAGCATTATGTGCAGAATTCAAATGGGTCTGATGCGTGTTTTGGTCTTTGCCGACTTTTGCAAATGATGCGCTCTTTGCTATCGTGTCTCTGGACTGGAACGCGAAAACATACTTCATTCGCCCAGTGGAAAACACATTTTCTGAATTGTTCCCCTATACAGTGCACTAGTTCACTATGTAGAAAACAGTAAATGTGTGAACAAGTGACCGATTTCAGCCGCAGATTCAGCGTCTGTTTATAATGTAGGGGGCGGGACACTTTATATTCTAGAGGACATTTGATTGGACAGACAATCTGATAAGAAGCTGAAGTGCAGGGTGATGTCATCAAAATCATTGATCCATATTGGTGGAAGTGCTTTAAATTTCTTCTAAATGCAAATGTTGTCATTGAGTTGGAGCACACCAGCTAATAGATAACAGAAAGGCTAACACGTTCATACTAAAAGCCAAAAGACTGATTTCATTGGGACTTTAAGCTCCACTTTCCCACACTCAGGTGTCTGGTCTCATCTGTAACTAGCGAGTGAAGGACTCACCTGTATGACTTGTTGCCAGTTCTCCTCGTTCCTCTTCGTCTGACTGTCATCCTCCTCTTCAGCGCCGCCAATCTGGAAAACACAAGACTGTTATTTATCAGCTAAGTTCAATAAGTCTCTCAACTCCTGTTTGCTCTTCCCTGTGGCGGTCTTCAATAAAGCTCTGTGTTGAACTCGTCCTCCGTGTCTGTCCCTCATCCCGAGTGACACACGGACCTAAATGATATTCAAACTATAACATTTTAATATCGACTCTACTGGCTTTGTATAATAGTGTTAACAAGCAATTTCTAAGTACGTTTGAGCCCTACCTAATTGGTTTGGAAACTCTTCAATTTTTAATAAGAATTCAAAGCTCCGCAGTGAATTACTTGATTCCCCCGAACTTGCTGTGAAATGCTCTGCACAACATCAGAGTGTATATTCTCTGCATTATGAATTTGTTTTGAGATTTTACTTGTCAATTAGCTGACGTTTTTTGTCCAAGATGTGTTAATTGCAGAGACATTGGAGATTGGAGAAAAATTTGCACAAGGGAACAACGTTTGGAACGTGTAGCCTAACATTTATATTACAACCCGAGCATCATTAAGCATCATCAGCCTAGTCTTGCATATCGAAACTATCACTGTTAGCACAGAGTATTAAATTTAAGCTCATTTTAACCAAGAAATGTGTCTGTCTGGGGTTGTCTGACTGAGATAAGTCATAAGTGCTGGCATTTTTGTGCCAGATGGTTAGTGATTCGGTCACCTTTTATATTAGTATTGTCTATATTATATTTATATTGTCTTTAAATACTATGTACTTCCATCAAAAATACACAAAGTACTTATAGTGTCCATTTCTGTCCATTTGGGGTGAGATATGGGTAAGGTTAGGACCGGTTTGGTGGTATGGGTAGGTTTAGGGTCAACAGTGAAACTGACCCTTTGCAAAGACTTGACCTCCGTTGTTACCGTTGCCTTGTTTGACAAGCCATAGCGCTTTCATGGCATTTCGGTGGCTGTATCCTCCGGAGGTCAAGTCAAGTCAAGTCATCTTTATTTATATAGCGCTTTTTACAATGCAAATTGTGGCAAAGCAGCTTTACATTAATAAGAAAATGGTGTCATTGTACAGCTTATTCTATATATTATTGATTCATTCCGTTGCAAAGATCAATAGTTATTAGTCTAGGTAATTTAGGTATAGCAACACTGGAGAAAACAGTGACGTAATCGTCCGGCTCAGATCAGTTCGCATACAACGGCGCCAATACAGGCATATCAAAAACACTGCTGAATATCAAGCAAGTGTCCCCAACTTAAGCAAGCCAAAGGCAACAGCGGCAAGGAACCAAAACTCCAACAAATGGAGAAAAAAACCTTGGGAGAAACCAGGCTTAGTTGGGGGGCCAGTTCTCCTCTGGCCAACAGTGAACACTTGTCCGATACTCAGGCAGAGTTACAGGTCATTAAACTGATTTGGAATCGCAACAGTCAAAATATTTAATCTAGTTCCATCTAATTTAAGATCTTTTTGATCACGCCGATATGGGACGGTTTGTTGGGATATGTGCCGCTGACTGATGAGTCGGTAGGGTCTTCACAAAGGATGAGCTCGTTCACACGGTCTCCGCCGACACCACAGGGCCACACTGCTGCCGCACACAGGCACAGGTTCCCCGTCCGACCCGGACACAGCCCGGATCCAGCCAATCATGTTAATTGGTAAACCTCGGGATAAGCAGAGAGACAAAAAATTAGCGTAGACGCCATTCTTCTTCCGATGTAACGAGTACATCTGGTGTTATAGGAAGTGTTCCCGGTTCCGGCTGACCTGATCTATGCAGCCTAACAATCCTTTAACGGATATGAGGACAAGAGTTTATAGTGCGTCATGTGTATGCCAGGTTAAATAGATGCGTTTTTAGTCTAGATTTAAACTGACAAAGTGTGTCTGCTTCCCGAACAATGCTAGGAAGATTGTTCCAGAGTTTAGGTGCCAAATAGGAAAAGGATCTACCGCCCGCGGTTGATTTGGTCCCATTTGAAGGCTCCATACGTCATCAAAGACGTCTTAAGAAAAGTAAGCAAATTATTGACTGTTATTCCTTGTGGGGTGTAAAATACTGTAATTGCTTTCTTACTTTGCAATATAACGGTTACTTTTCTTAAATGAGACCGCCTCGATGACGTATGCAGCCTTCAAATGCAACCTCTGGAGAACGCAGCTTCATGTTCTCACAAAGTGAAAAATATATCGCGGTATAAAGAGGACACCGACAACGCGCCGACAGACAACACAGAGCAGGTTACTTTCAGTATGAAACAAAGACTCAGCTTTTAAATTTTATCATTTAATAAATTCAAACAACATATGCCGTTTTGTGGCTCTTTAATGTGTAGCGCCTCAATTCAAGCGGCATGTGAACCGATCACATCTTCCTTGTAATAAACATCAGAAGGTATGTTTTTTCAACTGTAGAACGACATTAAAGTTTAAGTCCACCAACGTTAATTTGTTAACTCTCCTGTTTGTTTTTCAGACAAAATGGCGCATTCAGCGTCATGATTGGTCAAATCGTATGTCAATCAAACTCCCAGCAAGGGTGAATTATACATGTAATAACAAAAATGAATTACATATGTGGGTCATTGACGAATAAGGTTTTTAAAAGTGTAAAAAAACATAACGGAGATTTAATTAATTTTGAAGTTTTATTAAGTGGCGATTATGTGGTTTTTATATTAAATTAACACTGCATTACTACATAACATTAACATTTCATTGTCATTTTTTACAAGATGGACAAAATTTGTCATGAAAATAGTAATTCGGTTTAATACAAATTTCGTTTTTTTTTCCCGAATGACTCTTTTGATTATAACGAATGACGATATTTTCAAACAATGCTAACAGGCTGATATCTAGCAAGCTAACTAGTTAGTTTGATAGCTAGCTAGCAAAAGAACAATCAAATATTTTATATTTAGTACAAGTTTGTAAAATATTACAACATTTTCCATGTTTTATCGCGGTTGCACCGAATGACCTGATGTTTTGGGGCATGTGTTTGAGCAAGTAAAAACATTAATTTTTCTAATAGTTAAGAGAGAGTTGGTTACTTTGCTTCATGACCATGCGGTTCCTTGCATGTGTATGAATGATCTCACATCCTGTCGCATGATATTGACTGCATGACTTGATCCAAAATGGTCGGTTTATATTGGTTACTCCAAATTACATCAATGAAGTTCATTTTTCCGGACATTCTTTCTCATGAACAAAGCAACAACTTATACACATAAGTCATTTTGCACTATGTTGATATATAATGTTATAAAATCATGCCAGAACAAAAAATATATACATTTATTACATTTTAAGATATTTTAACCACAGATGAAATGGCTATATTGGCCTTTGGACGGTTAAACCAAATGACCTTTTGACACTTGAAAATCTTTAAAATACCTTTATATGTAGCAAAATAGAATTAAAACCTTTTGGATTCAATAAAAGAGATCTAGTTGTACTACCTTACATACTTTGGATGTCATTTTTTTTTTTTTTTTTTTTTTTTTTATGCCTTGATGACCCGTCACGTCATTGACCCATGTAAATATATTCAGGTATTTCTTTTTAAATAAAACTACAATGTAAAAACGTGTATGCACACAATAACTGCATCGTATCAAATACTATAAATGTTATATAGTAGTTAAAGACGTAAAGTGTCAAGTGGTCCCTAACATCAAGTGGGTCCACTAAATCTATTGAATTATATGAAATTTGTACTGCACATTTGCAAGAAATTAAAACTGCATTAACATAACATTGAGCTCTTTAGTTAATGAACAAACGACCACTTGAAATGTGTACAGTATAGAACAAAACTTGTTCATACAACAAAGCAGCTTGTGGGCATATTCGTGAGCACAGTTTTATGGCTACTATGACAACCTGTCATTTCAACAATAGCTGTGGAAAAGCACCAGAGAAAAACGTTCATGTCAGTCACACTGTCTGCAAGTGCAATTTGTAATTCAAGATGCCGTTTTTAATAGCTACATGTTAATTAGTTTATTGTTTGTCATTTTTCATCAGTGACCCCTTTCATCTCGCAGTGATTGAATTTTTTACATTTCGCACGGCAGATATTGCCTGTGGGTGATTGCTTCTGAAATGAATACAAAAATAACCCTGACATCTGAAAAAAGAGGTGTATAGCACATGAGGTGACACGCATGTTCTCAGCCGTGCATGTGATGTTTTGTTTTAGATCTCTGGGGGGTGAACAAGTTTCCACATGCTACTGTTATTTTCAATAATAACAAGCAACTGGATGCATATTTTTAACCTGCAGTAATGGGCGCTCCTCCGGCCTGTTTTCCCCTTAAATAGGGGCCGTTTAGGGCAGATTTGTATGATACTATTTCCAGCCCTCCAAATGTTACTTTCTAGCCTTTTTGCTATTTTGAATATTTCATAAGCAGCCAGTATGTCGTGATAATAGCCCTGTCAAACATCAGCAAGACGGTAAGCTGGCATGCAAATCTCTGGGATGTAAACCGAGGAGACAGATTTGATGAAACCCACAATAGCATGCAAATACAACACAAGAACAACAGCACCCTCGAGAGACCCTGCCTCTGACTCACGGCTGATTTGATTCGATTAGATACGCACACGATAAGAGACCTGAACTGTGTATTCGCAACGTGAGATCGTCCGACCGTTTCCGCCGTTGAGGTTCGTGTCATTCGCTCATTTCGTCAATGACAGCAAGAGCCGCGTTTGTTGAGCCATAAAAAGACCATCGGCAGAATTAGTCCATGCCCTTATGGATTCGCCTCCCCGCTAAGTCGGCTTAACAAAACACATTTAAAAATCCAATCTACAGCTTCCAGAACCACTTTCTTCGATCCAAAAGCATTGATGTTTTAATTCAATCACATTTGCCTTTTGAACACACTCTGGGAGATTAATGTACATGTCATAATGAAACAGAGCAGCATTATAATGGAAAAAGATTGTAGACGATGCTTGCTTTTTTATATAAAGTGTATGTTTAACTTACTGTCGCAACTATACTGGACTTTTAAAGTTCTTTATTGCACAACTTTAACTGATGCATGTTAAGGAGAGTTTTGCATGGCTTTTCTTATTCAAAAACTCAATATTGTCAATATAATACTGATATAGTCAATACAAAAATGGTTCGCTTCATAATCGGATACTTGTGTGGATTTAGTTTTAATCCATTCATTTTGTTTATTAAATTTTATGATTGAAACAGCTTGTAAACCTGCTCTATCACTAGGAAAAACACTTAAACGTTAAACGTATCATTTAAGACATTTCTCCTTACAACTTTATTTGGCTTAAAGCAGTCTTTAAGATTGAAGAACCTTATGGTTCTTTATACAGGAGAATCCCATTGAACCTTTTTTTTGTACACTATGACTTCAAATAGTATTTCTCTGTAGATGCTCTAAGCTGTGAGTCTTGACATAAATAAACGTCAATAAATTTTGTCTTTTCCTCAGGCAGAGTTTTCAAATCTGAAGACATTGAATTCCATTGATCAGAGTTGTTGCTAATGTACTTGTCGTGCGAGCTTATAGGGATGTGTAGGATTTTCAGGATAGAAAAGTGAGCAAAAAGAGAACCAATTCTGTAATTAAATTGCTCTAGCATGGAAATTTATCTCAATGCAGCTGCTCAGTGTGACTTTAAAGCAATATTATGTACTTAAGAGGTTTTGTGTTTGACTACACAACATGAGGGCTTTTCACACTTCAAATAGTTTCTGCCTACATTATCGGAAATCTGAGTTTCCTAGTTAAAAAATGGACATTCCCAATGCACCACTTGGAAGCTCTGGGATAATTCTGATACCCAAGTTCCCGAGTTGGGTGAACTTTAAACATGGTGGAGGAGGGAACAATTGCTGTGACTGATATTCTGTATTATTATTTTTCCTTCAACAGATACACCACCTTGTCTTGTCATTAGAGTAGTGAATAATCGCTTGAAGCGTATGCTGGTTAGGGAAGCTGATTTAAGCTGGTTTATGCTGGTCTTTAGCTGGTTTGAGCTGATTTATCCTGGTCTTTAGCTGGTTTGAGCTGATTTAAGCTGGTTTATGCTGGTCTTTAGCTGGTTTGAGCTGATTTATGCTGGTCTTTAGCTGGTTTGAGCTGATTTATGCTGGTCTTTAGCTGGTTTGAGCTGATTTAAGCTGGTTTATGCTGGTCTTTAGCTGGTCATGAGCTGATTTAAGTTGGTTTATGCTGGTCTTTAGCTGGTTTATGCTGGTTTATGCTGGTCTTTAGCTGGTTTGAGCTGATTTATGCTGGTCTTTAGCTGGTCATGAGCTGATTTAAGTTGGTTTATGCTGGTCTTTAGCTGGTTTGAGCTGGTTTATGCTGGTCTTTAGCTGGTTTGAGCTGATTTATGCTGGTCTTTAGCTGGTCATGAGCTGATTTAAGCTGGTTTTTGCTGGTCTTTAGCTGGTTTGAGCTGGTTTATGCTGGTCTTTAGCTGGTCATGAGCTGATTTAAGCTGGTTTATGCTGGTCTTTAGCTGGTTTGAGCTGCTTTAAGCTGGTTTATGCTGGTCTTTAGCTGGTCATGAGCTGATTTAAGCTGGTTTATGCTGGTCTTTAGCTGGTTTAAGTTGGTCTTTAGCTGTCATGAGGTGGTTTAAGCTGGTCTTTAGCTGTCATGAGCTGGTTTAAGCTGGTTTATGCTGGTCTTTAGCTGGTCATGAACTGGTTTAAGCTGGTCAAGTGATTAGCTTAGGACCAGCATTTGACCAGCTCAAAGCAGCTTCCATGCTTCAAAACATACCTAACCAGCATATGTTTTTTTCAAGAGGGATGCGGTGTTTGCATGACTGTTCAAAGCATGCGATTGTTTTAAAAGTGGGGTTTAAAGTGACGTCCCCGGGTTAAGTGCAGTGGGAAAAGACACATAAATGGCGAGACGTCATGCCTCCTGCAGTGCTTTGGTTGATTATGAGATGCAGCGATGTAATTGCGTTGCATCATTCTGCTCATTCACAGTGTAAACTGCACGGCTTCATTGTAAGTAGGCTAAAGGGGAGTGATTTTCAACTCATTACTGTGCTTATTTGAAAATAGTAACTTGGGAATCATGATGTAAGTGGGAAGGCAATTATTCATTACATTAAACATTATTCATTACAAAAGGATCATCTTGTTTCATAACACATATTACTTGGAGCGGGTTTAACCTCAACACAAAAATGAGCATGAAATGAGACTATAACAAACACTTATCTTTTTCATACATCAGCCTTCTGTGAGAGTGAAACATGAAGCAAGCCATGAGCAATATAATATCTCCCTGCTGCATTTAGAGAAGCTGACCCAGAAAACTCAACCTGAACTAGAGAAATCACTGCTGCAATTAATGCAGATAAAGTTGTGGGGGAAAAAAAACAGCCTTCACAAAAATTCTCTTTATGAATGGGACATCATTCACTGTGTTATTTTGGAACACAATATTATTTATACTATATTATAATATTATTTAGATTTTTTTAAAATTTATTTAATTTTAAAGTAACTGTGTTATGTGCTTCCGTCATTTTTTATTCGTTTTTAAATATTTTAAAAGTTTCTAGTTAGATTTCATTTAAAACTGAGACTTTAGTAAATATCTCAATTTGCTTTCAATCAGTGTTATTTTAATATTATTTATAGACTTGTGTTTATTAATATTTTGATTTGGCTTTTAGAAGTTTTAGAATTTTCTGACTTGTTTATTAATTATTTCAGTTTTTGTTGTAATACGTTTAGCATTTCAACTTATTTATTTCAATTATTTGGAATGGCAGCATTTATATTTTATTTTATTTCAGCTTTATTAATAGTTTTAGTTTTAATCAACAATAACACTGCACAAGACAACAACTTTTTAAAAAGTCTTAATGTGTGTTTCACAAAAGAAAAAACAACAAGAACAAAAACGACATGAGGGTGAGTTAATAAATACAGTATTGCATTACTTTAATATGCAGGATATTTACGTATATATGAGGTACAATCCAACGCACTTCTTTTGTTGCATAAAAAGATGTTCCCTTTCCCCCTTTCTTTGATTCTTCTTCGATTCAATTTCCAGCAAATCTATGCAAGTTTCTCCATCTATTTATAATATCAGCCGATTCTTTCATCTCTCGCCCACTTCATTTGCCACGCGACGCTTTCATATCCTTAAGTCTCTGTTTCAAAAGAAAGCGAAATTTCACCTGAGAAACAAAAGGGGAAAAGTTTTCAGGATCATTCGTGATTTTCATCGGGAATGGGGCGTCAGGGTGGCGTTCTCACTTTCTTTACTGTAGTCTCTCAAGGTTAACTCCTGTTATTCGTCTACGCTTCCCTGATTGAAGATGTGAAGCAGCCAGGGAAACCAGCTTGCCGTTGCTTAGCAACTGCACCAAAAACGAAAGGATGCATAGAGGCTCCCCCTCCTTCTTAACTACTGGCTCCAAGGTAAGAGGACTGCAATGAAAGGGACTTGAGCAGAGAGAAACTGAATATTTCAAAGTCCATGATCCAATTAGGGATGTCTGTGCTATGTATATAATTAATGTGAAAGTAGCAAAGCAACAGAGAGTGAAATATTTGGCGGCTCAGATTGGTTCTCTCAGGTATAGTGCATCATGCTTTAGGACTCACAATCCCAGCGAGAGCGATGAAGAAACAGCAGCATTTTCAAAAATAGATGATAAAACATCTAGGTCAGAACACAAACTTCTGCATTGATATGAAAGCGCTGAGGGAGCGATTCACTCGGGCCCGTCTTTTCAAGGTTACCTGTGGCTCTATCGCTCAGATGTGGCTGTAGAGTAAATTACAGACGTGATGCAAAGGACAAATGATCAGGGCATATTACAACTTGTTCTAAATTGTTGTAGATAAAAAAGCAAATGCTTCTTTAGCGTGTGGGGGGGGGTGTGGGGAGGAAAGCCTTTTAGTCTTTGAATTCTGATCCCTTTCTTTCCAGACTGGCATTACGCTGACCGGCCTTGAAGGCTCCAGGCAACATCATAAGTACTTTTTCCAGCTGAAGTAGCTTTTAGCAGTGCTGTCAACAGTTCTTGAACGGTTCTCACAACTGAGCACAAACAAGGTTGATAAATGATGTCCTAATTGGCCAATTCAGGCTACGATTTTCATAGTACATTTCTGAGAAAATGACCTATACTTTCCTTATGAAAAAAGCACAATAGTATATTAGTCTGATTTTATAGTCATTACATGATGTAACTCGCAGTACTACTTTGCGTTTTGCATTGTAACTTTTAAAATACCTGTTTTCTCTTGAAATCTATTCTAAAATGTAATTTATTCCTGTTATAAGATGAGTTTTCAGCATCACTACTCCAGTCGTTTCACAACCGTAAGGCCTTTGTGAGATACCGTAGATGAATGATGGCTGATGGCTCAGTGAGGCCTGCATTGCCTGCAAGTTAATTAACACTTTTCAAAGATACTAAAAACATATTTAAAACAGTTCATGTGAGTACAGCGGACAAAATAACAAAATAACGACTTTTCAACAATATCGAGTGATGGGCGATTTCAAAACACTGCTTCATGAAGCTTTACGAATCTTTTGTTCCGAATCCGTGGTTCGGAGCGTGCATCAAACTGCCAAAGTCACGTGAACTATTGAAATTGCGAATCACTTATATGACGTAACAAAGCCTCATTTATTGAAATCCCGTGACTTTCATAAACTTTCGAAAGAAATGATTCGTAAATCTTCATTAATCAGTGTTTTGAAATCGCCCAACACTACATATTGTTGAAAAGCCGTTATTTAGTTTTTTTGGCACACAGAAAGTGTTCTCGTCAATTTGTAATATTAAGGTTGAACGACTGTACTCACATGAACTGTTTTAAATATGTTTTAGTATCTTTCTGGACATTGAAAGTGTTCATTATCTCACTGTCAATAGAGACTCACTGAACCATCTGATTTCATCAAAAATATCTTCATTTGTGTTCTGAAGATGAACGAAGGTCTTACGGTTGTAGAACCACATGAGGGAGAGGAATTAATGACTGAACTTTATTTTTGGGTGATCTAACCCTTTAAAAACAGTTGTGCTGCTTTATATTTTAGCGGAAACCTTGGTACTTTTTTGGGGGGGGGGGCTTCTTTGATGAGTAGACATTTCAAAAACTTATATTATAATAATACTAATATTATAACTGTCTTGTCACTTTTGATCAGTTAAATGTGTCCTTGCTGAATTAAAGTATAAATTTCTTTTAAAATTCGTATTGATCCCATACTTTTGACTGGATATACAAACATAGTGTGTGTTAAGGTTCAATTCTCAGTATTAACTAACTATTGACTATGACTTTGCCTCAATAAACCACTAATTACGGTTTATTAATAGTTAGTAAGGTAGTTGTTAAAATTATTATTAAGGGATATAGAATATAATCATGCAGAATAAGACATTAATATGTGTCAATCAGCTACAAAACTGAAAAGCAATGAAAATACAAAATAAATAGAATAAAAAATAAAACTTGTGGAGTGTTTATTGGGAGTATACATACTCATAACTATATATATATATATATATATATATATATATATATACACTCACCTAAAGGATTATTAGGAACATCTGTTCAATTTCTCATTAATGCAATTATCTAATCAACCAATCACATGGCAGTTGCTTCAATGGATTTAGGGGTGTGGTCCTGGTCAAGACAATCTCCTGAACTCCAAACTGAATGTCAGAATGGGAAAGAAAGGTGATTTAAGCCATTTTGAGCGTGGCATGGTTGTTGGTGCCAGACGGGCCGGTCTGAGTATTTCACAATCTGCTCAGTTACTGGGATTTTCACGCACAACCATTTCTAGGGTTTACAAAGAATGGTGTGAAAAGGGAAAAACATCCAGTATGCGGCAGTCCTGTGGGCCAAAATGCCTTGTTGATGCTAGAGGTCAGAGGAGAATGGGTCGACTGATTCAAGCTGATAGAAGAGCAACTTTGACTGAAATAACCACTCGTTACAACCGAGGTATGCAGCAAAGCATTTGTGAAGCCACAACACGCACAACCTTGAGGCGGATGGGCTACAACAGCAAAAGACCCCACGGGTACCGCTCATCTCCACTACAAATAGAAAAAAGAGGCTACAATTTGCTCAAGCTCACCAAAATTGGACAGTTGAAGACTGGAAAAATGTTGCCTGGTCTGATGAGTCTCGATTTCTGTTGAGACATTCAGATGGTAGAGTCAGAATTTGGCGTAAACAGAATGAGAACATGAATCCATCATGCCTTGTTACCACTGTGCAGGCTGGTGGTGGTGGTGTAATGGTGTGGGGGTGTTTTCTTGGCACACTTTAGGCCCCTTAGTGCCAATTGGGCATCGTTTAAATGCCACGGCCTACCTGAGCATTGATTCTGACCATGTCCATCCCTTCATGACCACCATGTACCCATCCTCTGATGGCTTCTTCCAGCAGGATAATGCACCATGTCACAAAGCTCGAATCATTTCAAATTGGTTTCTTGAACATGACAGTGAGTTCACGGTACTAAAATGGCCCCCACAGTCACCAGGTCTCAACCCAATAGAGCATCTTTGGGATGTGGTGGAAAGGGAGCTTCGTGCCCTGGATGTGCATCCCACAAATCTCCATCAACTGCAAGATGCTATTCTATCAATATGGGCCAACATTTCTAAAGAATGCTTTCAGCACCTTGTTGAATCAATGCCACGTAGAATTAAGGCAGTTCTGAAGGCGAAAGGGGGTCAAACACAGTATTAGTACGGTGCTCCTAATAATCCTTTAGGTGATATAAATATATATATATATTCAGTTGAGTTTTTTCTCAGTTGCATATAAAGCAGTTTTCATAAACACATTTATTCAAACATACCATCATTAACCATATCATTAACAGTAAGTAAGCTCTCATATAGCTAACAAACTGTGAACTTTGGATATCTTAGGTACATGCAACATAAAATCAGATACTGATATCAAGCTGTTTTATTGACACATTTAGAGACACACACACAGCATAAAGATGCTGTCTATCAGATTTTTCACCTCCTTTTGATAGACGGGGTGTAATCGGCCCTGATCCTTGGCTGTTTGGATGATAGTAAAAGTAATTGCTTTTATCGGCCGATACATCAGTACATCCCTTATTTATATATATATATAATATATGTAGAATTAGTGAGATTTCCTCTTCTATAACTGACTTTTGCTACTGTGTGTATAATACAGGGCAGTGAAAGAGAGTAATTGTAGCTCAGGTTGAAACATAAATCCCCAAGCCATCTGTCTGGTCAGGTCTTTCCATTCACTGCATAAAGTTACTCTTAGGGCTTTTGTGCAAAGCTGTCTAAAGCCTTGCTAGCTTCTCCTCCAATATATACTGAGACCCTTATGGGGCTGTGCATTACAGACAGGTGTGAAACCTCTGCTGACTGGAGAGGCGCTTTGCAGAGCCAAGCCTGAATGTTCTTATTAACTTGCTCAGTCAATCGTAACCTCCTCACACAAAGGATACTGCTGTCGGGAGGTGGAGAGACGGGAAACAACTAATGATACACAGAGGAAAGAGACTCTACTGTGATAGATGTAATTGTGCATGTGGTAAACTATTGTGCGTAGAGAACATTAAACTCTGACCTTGGTGCAGATGAGGAGGAGGAAATGGTGGCCTGTGAGACACGGGTCTTAATAACCGTGGTGTGGTGCGTCACTTTCGTTTGTTTGTTTGTTTTTCAGGAAAATGGGGGGATTGACAAGCATATAATGTGGTCATATTTTAGGCGGTCCATCTATGCTGAAATCAGCATTGTAGCAGGGGTTAAATCATGTCAGATGTAAATTACTGGTAACACTTTCATTAGTTAAACATTATTTTATTAGCAACACGTTTGTTGCTGTATTGACTAATCTTCGTTAACGTTAGTTAATGAAAATACAGTTGGTCATTGTTTGTTCATGTGAGTTCATTAACTAACGTTAACAAGATTTTTATTAATGTATTAGTAAATGCTGAACTTAACATTAAAAAAGATTAACCCTTGTGTTATGTTCCGGGTCAGTTTGACCCGTTTAGATTTTCTAGTTGTTGGAAATACTGGTTAACCTATGTTTTTTTTTCTTGATATTTTGTGACTTTTCCTCATTTATCATCATGAACATTAATGCAAAGTTTCAACATGCTGGTGTTTTTTGACACATACAAACAAAATCACTGTTACGTTCGGGTCAATTTGACACGCATATTTTAATGCTCTAAGGCAACTGTACTGACACTTATTTCAATACAGAAAAATATTTTAACCAGCACCGTGTGTGAAGTTCATATACAGAAAGCACACATGCCAACCAGCCAACTTAGGAAAAGTACATATTTTCATTATACAGCTACATTTAATTTTTCAGTTATGATTTTCTAAGAAAAAAAAAAAGTTATTTAAAAAATGTACTGTTTATTTTCAAATTTTGCTTTAAAAAATGGTTTAAAAAAACATATATTTACAATATATATGTTATTTGGAATATATATATATTTTTGGGGATGTTTGACAAATGTTGATATTAAAAGTTTACAGTTTGTACTTGAATCTTTGTTGTTTTTCATAGTGAGATTTTTGAGGAATTGTATTGAATCCAATTGACCCGCTCCATAACGAGTGTAAATGTAAATAAATGCTGTAGAAGTGCAGTTCATTATTAGTTCATGTTAACTGAACCTTATTGTAAAGTGTTAACAAATTAATGTACTTTGGAAATATCACATCAATTTTGAAAACTCACGGAAGTGCTCAACTCTGATTTTGCTGATGTATGATGTCAAAAAATCTTTGGCCACACTCAGAAAGTAGTGCTAAATATACACGCAAGTTATATATAAGCATTTAATTTTCATAATCTTATTTCTAATGCAGCTCTTCAATTCGATTAAAAATGATATTGAAGTTGTATATAACTTGGTATTGATGTGAATATCTTCATATTTTTGAAGACACATATTCTTACAGAATCTCTTATTCAGCATATTTTGTTTCATCTTCAGAGACGCCACCATATAATTAGTCACAAACGCATTGTTTTCTCTTTTATCTTTTGCTAATGCGAGTGAAACTGAAAAGAGCCACCCTTAAAGTAAAACAAAAATCATTTTGAATAATAAAATAAAATTTGTATGCGGCTTCTAGCAGAGTTTTGCAATGTGCAAAATTAGAACCCACAGGAATTTGTAGATTAGTGTGTGTGTGTGCTTGTTTTCATGATTTATGAGGACACTTTTGGATAATGAGGACACATTTGTATAATGACATGGGTATTATAGTGGTATTACAATGCAAGCATGTTTTATGAGGATATTTCATGTGTCCTCATATTTAAAATAGCTTTCAAAACATACTAAATGTTTTATTAAAAATTTAAAAACATTTTCTGTGATGGGTAGGTTTAGGAGAAGGGTTAGTGTAGGGGGAGAGAATGTACAGTTTGTACAGTATAAAAACCATTACGCCTATGGAATGTCCTCACTGAGATAGCAAAACAAACCTGAGTGTGTGTATGTGTGTGTGTGTGTGTGTGTGTGTGTGTGTGTGTGTGTGTGTGCGCCTACATTATGAGGACCAAATGTCCCCACAAGTTTAGCAACAGTAAATTTTGACCTTGTGGGGACTTTTTTTTTTGGTCCCCGTGAGGAAAAAAAGCTTACAAATTATACAAAATGATCTTTTTTGATAATCTAAAATAGCAAAAAGTGATGGGTAGGTTTAGGGTTTGGGGATAGAATATACAGTTTGTACAGTATCAAAATCATTACTTCGATGGAATGTAAAACATAGAAACCAAACAAATGCACTTTTTACTCAACAGTCATTTGCAATTCATCAAGAGTGAGACAAACTCTCTCAGCTCAATCAGAGTCGCTGTGAGTTTCACACTTCAATGGCGACCTCCTATGTGCTTTGCAAACATAATTTCTCAAAATGAGACCAAATTATTTAAATTCAGTAACAAGGAACAAAAGTACATTAACATTATGCGTTCATCATCATGGAACATTTGTGACAAGTTGAATATTGTTAAACAATTCTCTCTAAAGCGCTGACAGAATTATTTGTCTGGTGGCGTCTCATTTGTGTAAACTACTGGAATGGCTCATTGATCAAAGTTTTCAAACATTTGCAGTTGGTTTTAAATGAAGAATAAAAGATACAAATTGTGGAATTCTTTGAAATTCAAAATGCAAGTCTTAATTAAACAGATCGTCGTTTTATGTTGCCAGTGTTTTGACTGTTGCACTATAATATACTGTATCTCGCATAATCCCACACTTCTGAGCATATAAACAAAGCATAAAGCATATGCGCATAAAGCATACTGGTCATATTGGTCGCTTTAAATGTCCATCAGATTGTTTCCTCCTGTTTAAGTAGGTCGTTTTTGACCAGAATAAGTCCAGATCTTTTACTGTCTTGTCATAAGCTTGTCTGTGTTAGGCTGGGTGAACTCTTGCATGTAGATGTTAGCATTAAAGCTAACAGACATGCATTAAAACCCACACAGTTTTGGTGTCATTTAGTACTTTTAAGAAGGTAATAGGGTTAATTTTGATTTTATGATGAATTTTGATGAGCTGCTTGATGACAAGAAAATCAGTACCATTCTAGAGAGCATTTGATTGGATTGTTGTTCTTGTTCTTGTTGTTGTTGATCAGGATGAGAAAAAGGAAGAAAAAAAATCTTTAGCATACACATAGCATAATTTAAGGAATGGCTACACATATAACTTCAAAAGCCTCAAAAGCAAACACACATGGACTAAATACTACAGTACTCCAACTTTGACGATTATTTTTTATGCGCAGCTTGTCAATGAAGTACGGCTCCAAATGCTAATCCAACTGAAAGAACTGCGAGTTTGAGTGGCTTATAATGTACATTTGAAAAGTAACAAGCGTAAGACATCTTTCCAGACACGAGAAGATTATCCAACAAAAGACAACATTTAATAACTTGTTTTTACTCCGAACTCACTTCATAACGACAGCTGAGCTTCTGTGAGATGATGTCTTCTCACACAGAATAAGACAGTCGTGTGTTTATTAGTCATGTTTAAAGCGTTTCAATCTTCAGTTTATTCATCTACAGCGATAGGACTCGTGTTTTCTTGAGTTATTTTGAGTTTCTGCGCAAGAGCGCCCTCTGGCTTTCAGATGGAGAAGCATTTACTACTGATCGCAGAGCCGTACAGCTCTGACAAGCTGCGCATTAAATAATCGCAGCCTTTGCCAAATCGCGTGCGAATTATTCGCGATAAATCGTGCAGCCCCAACAATAATTGATCAGAACTGAGCCCCAAATCAGCATATTAGAATAATTTCATATGAAAATGAATGAAAACAATTATGCTGCTGCATTTGGTGAGCATAAATATCTCAATTATTCCAAACATTTAACCATGTGTGGTTAATTTTGAGAATTCTTGCTTAACATGGAGAAAAAATCCGTCCTTTCACACATGAGTAGCACACAAACACCTCGGTCTCTGCCAGTCTCGCTCATGCAATTAAGACCTTGCCAGTGCTCCGCTGCGTCTTCCTCACCTCTCGCTCCTACATGATAGCACTTTTTGGCATTCAGTCAAGCTTCCCTGCGTGTCTTGTCAGAAAGAGGCAGTGCGGATGCTCACGCGGGCCGCGTCTTTCAAAGCGACACCGGCTACAATGAAGGCCCTTAAAGCCGCTGTGTGCGTTTCCTGTTGACTTGCGTGGGAGGCAGCGCTCGTAAAGGACACGGGATGCTGATGAAACGAACTGTGATTTGTTGGCTGGGCTGTCGGCACCCCTACAGTGACTTCGTGTTGCCGCAAGCGAAGAAACAGCAGCCTAACTGCTTTTTATTTATACATGACCAGAGGGTCTACAGTCATCCATACATGTAGCTTTGCATCTGTTACGCACCACCCACAGAGAGACAGATGTTCGTTTTTTTTTCTCTCTTTCATTCTATCTCGCCTTCCCTCCCACTGTCTCTGTCTTTCAATCTCACTCTTTCAAGCCCTTCCATGTCTCTGTGTTCCTCTTGTTTGCGTTTGCCTGTCTTGCATCGTGTTGGTCTCCTGTCATTTAAGATGGATATCTTCATTGCTTTCCCTTGTACTGCTCTTTCAGCTCAAATATTGATGTTCGTCTCACGTAGGTAGACATTTGAGGAATGACAAATTCTGTCAGCTTATTCTGCCAAGAGTCACCCACTCAAAGGGGCTTAATTTTTATAAGATGAAATGTATATATTATAATACAATATAATAATAATATGTAAAAGTCTCAGGTGTTCCCAGAAGTTTTAGCTCAAAATACCAATCAGATCGTTTAGTGGAACATTTTTTTCGTGCATGTGTCTTTAAATGCAAATGAGCTGCTGCTCCCCACCCTGCCTTTCAGAAGAGGGCGGAGCCTGTACAACTCGGGCCTCAGATACTCGGGCAAACACTAACAAAACATCTGTTTGGTTTTGATCATCAACTCATTTGCGGCCACGCTCACGTTTTATTGCAGTTCTTCATCATCATGAAAGTTAATTATTTGCAAGAATTGTAAGAGTGAAAACACGCACACAGAAAGCTGGTTGTCAGACTACACGTCCTGTGAGTATTAAACTGACTTCTCTTACACGTTTCACTTCACTTAAGCTGTCAAATACACACAAGGTTATATCAAAATCACTCAAAGCTCACATAAACAGTCGGTTATGTCTGTGAATGTAAACAGCAGAGAAAGAAAGTGCATGTGTATAATAGATATGTGTATGACAGCAGCGTAATATATACAGTACCTATTTCTGTATATGCTGTTAATATGAACCAAACAACAAAAGAAAGACAGAAAATCTCTCACTTCTCCTGATTAAATAACTTTATAGCTTTAAATAAGAATACCGCTGTTAAATGCTCTGATGAGGAGATAAACATGGCGGACTGTGTACAGCTCACTAAAGGGAGGAGCTATGCTAATAAGGCAGATTCCCTCACAAGTTGTGGGCGGGGCTTTATGTAAGAGTGGGGAACTCTGGAACTGCTCGTTCAGAGAAGCTGTTTGTGATTTATGGGGATTATAAAAAAGGAGTGGGTGGATTTTTACCATTATAGTCTGGTTGTTTACACACTGCAAACACACATCTGTGTTAAAACACCTTATAAAAGTGAATTTTGCATCATAGATCATGTCAAGGACAATAACGTTAAAGATACAGTTCACACCACGACTATAATGATAACTACACCGAGAAACAATATCGTTGGAATCACTTTCAGAATGGCTTTTTTTTCAGCTGATTGACAGCCAATCAGAATCCAGAGCACACTAATATAGTTATCATTATTGTTATATTTATATTTGTCATTCTTGATGTCCTTTAGATCCGTTACAGTAGGTGTTACAGTAGTTAAAGTTGATATGTTTATAGCTAGCTAACTGATTAATATCCTATTTAACGATACAAGCATTTTACGGTAACTCTAGTATCCCCCTGAGTACTGAGATTTGTTAGGCAAGTTTAGTTGCAGTTAAAGGCTCTGTCAAAAAAATCACTCTTACATCTACTGTACAACAGAGGAGGATATAAGCATCTCAAAGGATGAATTTAAAAGCTTCAGATTGTCATTATCATCATAGTGCATTACAAGCAAGATTTACACCTTTAAAAGAAGATGAAGAAAACTGCTGAAGATTTGCAATTAAAAAATGCTGACTCTGTGTGAGATTCATCATGGCATGGATTCACTCGTCAAACGATAATTCAAGGAATATTGTCAGTAATAGAATGTTTCATTTGTGAAAGTCATTGGTATCTTCAAAGATGCAGGCAGACTGTTGTACGTTAATGCTTTTTAAGGGACTTTAAGTTTATTTAAACCTAAAGGCTCAGCAATAGGATTACAAGAAAATAATGAAATAAACTGGGATTAAACAGCTCAATGATCACAGGCGAGTATTAGTAGATCTCTGATATCAAACAAGTATGTTTCGTTTAAGTATCAACTCAGATGTTTCACAATGAGGCATTTTTTAGCATAAAATAGATCTATAATATTAATGTAGATAGCAGACCACGTCATTTGGTCATGGATGAGTAATGTTTGAGATCATACTGAGATCTCTGACTTTTTTATTGTAGTGTTTATTGTCGGAGTTTGAGATTCTTTTGAAGCTCCGGATCAGATACGTGTGAAATTATTAAGAATTTAAGAAGTATGACACTTAATAAATGTCTTTATTTGCCTATCATTCTATTTTGTGGTATCATTTTAGTATTATTTATGTACTATACTTTTTAATTAATATTTTAAATGAGCTGAATTGCTAATGAACTCATTATAATTTTCCTTTTAATTTTAGTTTTATTAATTCTGTCATTTGCTTTTGTCATTTGTATTAGTTTTTGTATATACAGTGTATATATAGCTTTAATTAGTGTTTATGTCAATACTTCAGCTTAAACTTGTTTTATTTCAGTTAGTTTCCAAGGGATAGTAATTATTTTTTATTTATTTATTTATTTATTTATATTTTATTCTATTTTTTATTTTATTTTAGTAACAGTTTTAAACAATAACAACATTACTTTCCATTTAATCTTGTTGCTTTCTTTTGCTTTCAATTGACAAATTAAACCAATTACAGAAATTTTGCATATATTGTACAATATACCAGTGGTCATATTCAGATTTGTCACGTTATGTCTGAGTTTGCGTATAGTTATCATAGGTTACCATTTTTTCCATTTATATTTCCTTTTGTTTTCATGTTTGCATTAGTTCTATTGTGTTTTATTGATTAATTTGCTCCACCTGTTTCTCGTTTCCTTCCTTTGTTTAACCTTTGTATACATAACCATGAGCTTTGGTTGTTCTTTGTCAAATCTTGATGTTTCATTGTTGTTCTGTTTGCTTTCATGTATCCTGAGTGTTTGATATTCTGGTATGTTTGTGTGACAACAATGTACTAAAAATGGAAAAGCTGCATTTTTTGTGCACAGACGACAACGTTGTCTGAACAATCCCCATTCAAACGGATCCTTAAAAACCACTAAAAACGCGGTATTACCCTGCCAGGCCAGTAGTTGGCGGTCACTTTGTAAAGAAACATTATACTGAACATGTAGTACGCATGCACATGACGTCACCGTTTTCACAAATTCGCATTTTTGTAGATTACGCGGGAGATGATAACAATACCGTTTTGAAACCTGTTGTCAAAATTTTCGTTGTCAGGCCCAAAATGGCCATAAAAAGCTAACCGTTTAAAGTTGAAAACTGTGTCATGTAAACGCACCCTTAGTGTTTAATACAGAAAACTGCTGCAGATAGATCCCTGCTGAATTTCATTCCTGCTGCAACCTCAGCATGACAATATTTCAATGCTTTGTAGAGCTCTGTACCTTCTTGCTATTTTAAACTCAGCTTGTGTGCTGGCTAATGCTAAATATGGATATTTCAAAACTGTTCTCCATGTCAATACTAACAATGTCTGGTTGAGGCCATGGCCGATTACTAAAAATTATTCTCAATTGCTGTGTGTGCTCCAGTAATATGATTTGGTCCCGTGTCCATCCTCAATAAATCCAATCTGTGGCAGTTTTTAAGATCTATAGCTCAATCAGTGGCTCTCAGAGTGCTGCCCTGTAATAACAAGGGCTATTCAGACAATTGGCAAACAATGAGAGAGATGTCTTGTTGGGATCAGACCTTCACAGAATCTAGCTTCCGGGTTTAGACATTATATATACTGTATATATCCCAAAAGTTACATTTGATATATAATTAAGTAGTTTCATCAAATGCCTCTTGTATTCACTTATGATGATGACTTGAATGACTTTGGATGATAACATTGCAAGCATCGATTGTGTCAGGGGAAATGCAGGCTAGTTTTGAGAAGGGTCCAAATGTGTGCATTTTAGTGTTCAATTAAACAAAGTTTGAATGATGTCATTAATCATAGAGCCCTAAAATGAATCCACCTTCCTGAGTGAAGTCAATAGTCAAGTAGCTCACCTTCTAGAGGTGGTACAGCACTTATTTATGACCCTAGACTGTGTCCCACCTTGAGTACTAGCTATGAATGTTAATTCACTTGAAGTGATCGTCTTCAGCTGTGCACATGAGGAAACGGCTCAACAATCTGATCTCCCTTTTGAGCTCATACCTTTCTTCTCTCTCTCTCTGGAACGTAAAAGAACCAGCATCCATCCTTTAAAGCAACACTACTCCTTTGTTCTAGTCAACACTGTTTACAGTAAACTACTGTAGATACTGATGTGCCTCTGATTTTGTTCCTTCCAAATTGTTTTTACTGTTTATCTCTCCCAAAGTTCTGAGGACTCTTGTGTTCCCTCGGTTAACTTTACCAAAGAAACCTGGCCGCTCAGCATAAGCTGCCCGTCATCAAACAAGCATTGGCAGCACCATTTCTGGACTATTGATGTTCCTGGACCATAATGATTCCCAAATTAATAATTTATCTACCATATGTCTAAGTCCAGGTAGATGCAAATGCACCTTTACAAAAGAACATTTATATTCCTCTTTGGTTACTGAGGCTTTTCTGCTTGCCTTTTGTGCCCTTTGCTAAGTCATATTTCATGCAAAACAAAAGGTAATAGGATTATGCAAATGTATCTGAATAAAGTTCTTGTTACAAGAAATGATCAGACAATGGAAGCTGTTTTAAGTGAGACATCTGGCAAATGCAGCAAGGCGCAAAGAAATGACACTTTGAGGAACATTGTAGTACCAGTGCTGACATCTGAATCCATGATGTACTATCATTTTGCAGTCCTGCTTTCAAAACAACATTTGTAAAAAAAAAAAAAAAAAAAAATTTCAAGCGTAAAATAGGAAAAGTGGCTCCAAAAGTGTGTTTAGACACTCCACACACATAAAACTAAAACCAATTGGCATTTACTATACAGAAATCACAAGCAAACTTTTAAAGCAAAACATTTTACAAAAGCGGCTTTTCCACCGTTGGGCCAAACTTTTGTCATTGCTTAACTGTTGAATGTAATACGAATGCATCAGTCATTGCCTTGGTAATGAGTTTGCAGATGATATGAGATGTAAATAGAGGCTGTGTATGGAGGAAGATCAGATCATTTTATTATTTAATAGAACTCACTACACACATTCTACCAGCACAGTTCGGCACGGTAAGCCAGTAGCTAAAGTATTGAAAATATCCAATTAACAAAAGATTAACCCACCAGACGGGTTTGATGCAAACAGGGGCCATCCCAGTTCCCACCTGAACCCTAAAGAAAACTGAAGAGGAGAAGCAGCTGGGAATCTGGAGAGATTCTTTGAGGAATGGTCTCTGATCTCTTCTAAGGTGTTCACTAAACTCATCAGGCATTACAGGAGAAGACTTAGAGTTTTTATCTTCCGCAGAGTTAAGGCTTGTGCACACCGGGACGATTATTGCCGACGTTTAACGGCTCGTGACTAAACAAAGGGTTCCAATGTGAGTGTGCACACCAAAACAGCAGGTGTAAAAGCATCATTTATTAAAAAAAAAATATGGCGTTTGACTCGCCGCGTTAAAAACTGGCTGACCAATGAGATTTGCGCTTTTGTTAACGTGCTTGGAACTGCTGAAGTTACTGTAAAACACGACTTGGTGGCTGAATCAGTCAGGGACTGAATTCGCATGTTCACTCGGCGCATAACTATTCCAGTATACACGAGGCTTTAGGTGCGTTTCTAGGTCAACCATGTTTTGTTGACCCAGTTTTGATAAGTTGTAAGCCTAAACTCGACTTGTCCCTCAAATCTGACCCGGTTGATTGGAATGTTGTTCCAGAATCGACAAAGGTGTTGATCCAGGAAACTATTGCACTTGGTTTTAAACAAACTACAGCTGGTCCAAAACGCGGCTGCTAGAGTCCTTACTAGAACCAGGAAGTACGACCATATTAGCCCGGTTCTGTCAAAACTGCACTGGCTCCCTATTAAACATTGTATAGATTTTAAAATCTTACTAATTACTTACAAAGCACTAAATGGCTTAGCTCCCCAGTATCTGAGTGAGCTCTTAATGCATTATAGTCCTTCGCGTCTATTACGATCTCAGAATTCTGGCCAGTTGTTAATACCTAGAATATCAAAATCAACCGTTGGCGGTAGATCCTTTTCCTATTTGGCACCTAAACTCTGGAACAATCTTCCTAGCATTGTTCGGGAAGCAGACACACTCTGTCAGTTTAAATCTAGACTAAAAACGCATCTATTTAACCTGGCATACATATGACGCACTATAAACTTTTGTCTTCATATCCGTTAAAGGATTGTTAGGCTGCATAGATCAGGTCAGCCGGAACCAGGAACACTTCCTATAACACCAGATGCACTTGTTACATCAGAAGAAAAATGGCGTCTACGCTAATTTTTGTCTCTCTGCTTATCCCGAGGTTTACCATTGAACATGACTGGCTGGATCCGGGCCGTGTCCGGGTCGGATGTGTGCGGCAGCAGCGTGACCCTGGGGTGTCGGCGGAGACTGTGTGAACCAGCTCATCCATTGTGAGGGCCTTACCGACTCATCAGCCAGTGGCACAGATCCCCAACAAACCGTTCCATACCGGCGTGATTAAAAAGATCTTAAACTAGATGGAACTGGATTAAATATTTTGACTGTTGCGACAATCGGACTTATGACCTGTAACTCTGCCTGAGTATCGGACAAGTGTTCACTGTTGGCCAGAGGAGAACTGACCCACGACTAAGCCTGGTTTCTCCCAAGATTTTTTTCTCCATTTGTTGGAGTTTTGGTTCCTTGCCGCTGTTTCCTTTGGCTTGCTTAAGTTGGGGACACTTGCTTGATATTCAGCAGTGTTTTTGATATGCCTGCATTGGCGTCGTTGTATGTGAACTGAGCCGAGCCGGACGATTACGTCACTGTTTTCTCCAGCGCTGATATACATAAATTAACTAGACTAATAACTGTTACTCTTTACAACGGAATGAATCAATAATATATAGAATAAGCTGGACAATGACACCATTTTCTTTGGGAGCTGCTGTGCAGCCAAAATGATTTCCCAATTATTACTGTAAAGCTGCTTTGACACAATTTGCATTGTAAAAAGCGCTATATAAGTAAAGGTGACTTGACTTGACTTGGCTTGGTGAAATCAGGTTCTGCAATCGTGGCAGAAGGAGGTTACAAAAAGTATTGAATAAAAAGGTTCCGTTAATTGTGGCCAATGTGTATTGATGGGAAAAACAACATTTATTTCAGTAAGAGATCACATGTGTTACATCTCTGACCTCAGTAACATTTAATCCTCATTCACACAAGTTTTATGACACGAGGTCAGCAAAAGGGCCAACATATTGCTTGTAAAAATAAGATGTCATTCTATTTTGACCAGGAATCAGTTTTCTTGCTGCTAAAAGTGAACATTCTAGAGGAGAAAAGTGTTTGTATATAAATTGCAGCAGTGCATAATATATCATATCATGACCAAAATGTATGAAATTCACAATTTTCCATGTATCACTTTTTTATTATATCCCTGTATGTGGGCAGAGACAAATCATAGCAAACAGGAAAATTGCTCATAGTCGTTCTCCTGCACTCGACTATAGTTTCTCAAAGGGGACGAATCACACTCTCATTGGTAGTTGCCGCATTGCGCTTCCATTTGCATAAAACAGAACTTTTCTTAACTTTGTCGCATCTGCCGACGGTCGCTGTCTGTCACGTCGCCTCAAATTGTGGGATCTCTTGTGGAAAATCAATGCCGTTTCTATTTTTAATCTTTTATCTGTTCAGTTTTTCCCAAATACTTCCACTTCATTTATCCTTTACATCCTCCCATTTCTCTTGTTCTCTGTGTAATTCTCCCAATCTCTTTCCCTCTATCTAGGGATGCAGGATTGCTGCGTGAAGCTCCCAGGTGTATGGCAGCAGAGGGAAGCCGGAGCAAAGAACAGGTTTTAGATTAGCAGTTGTTGTGGCCTCGCCGCTAGTGATTAATGATCTGAGATGAGCTTTGTTCTGAGATAACACACAAAGATTTATTTTAATAGGGTGTGCTGGGGTGGAGGTGGGGATTTGGGGGCGATATGACGAGAGAATTAATGAACATCCTCGTGCGGAGACACTCTGACGATACTGCGTCCGAAAGACGCTTGATGTCATTATATTCACGCTTGACTTCTCAACTGTGTAAGTGCATTGTGAGGTAGAGCATATTGTAGAAAAGGCCAAATGGCAGACTGATACTGCTCTTAAAATGATTAATGTTACGGCTGGCCATTATATAAGGACTGTGTACACGGCATTAATGAGCTTTACGGGAGGACTTTAATTAAGATCGTAAGTCTTGGTTAAGAACTCATGGTTCGTTCAACTCAAATGAATCCAAACTGGAAGTGGTTATTTACATGTGCGTGTTTGTGCGTCAGTGAGGACATGCATGTCTGCATATATTGAGCCACTTAAAACACATTCTGCATTCGTGAGATGAAAATGAATGCAGTTTCATATATATTTTTAAACTGGGGATTATACATGTCAGTGAATGTTACGTTTAGTAAACCACATGTTTAGTACATGAGTAAAGTAAGTAAGCCCATCTAAAATGCAAGGTTTGATTTTTTTCGGATGGGTGGGTGGATGCATGGATGGATGGATGTGTGGGTGGGTGGATGGATGGATGGATGGATGGGTGGGTGGGTGGATGGATGGGTGTGTGGATGGATGGGTGGGTGGGTGGATGGCTGGATGGCTGGATGGGTGGGTGGCTGGGTGGATGGATGGGTGGATGGCTGGGTGGCTGGGTGGCTGGGTGGATAGATGGGTGGATGGATGGATCGATGGGTGGATGGATGAGTGGGTGGATGTATAGATGGATGAGTGGATGTATGGATGGATGTATGGGTGGATGTATGGATGGATGGATGGATGGATGGATGGGTGGATGGATGGCTGGATGGCTGGATGGCTGGGTGGCTGGGTGGATGGATGGATGGGTGGATGGATGGATGGATGGATGGATGGATGGATGGATGGGTGGATGGATGGATGGATGGGTGGATGGATGGCTGGATGGCTGGATAGCTGGGTGGCTGGGTGGATGGATGGGTGGATGGCTGGGTGGATGGATGGGTGGATGGCTGGGTGGATGGATGGATCGATGAGTGGGTGGATGTATGGATGGATCGATGAGTGGGTGGATGGATGAGTGGGTGGATGGCTGGGTGGATGGATGGGTGGATGGATGGGTGGATGGCTGGTGGCTGGGTGGATGGATGGTGGCTGGGTGGATGGATGGATCGATGGGTGGGTGGATGGATGAGTGGGTGGATGTATGGATGGATCGATGGGTGGGTGGATGGATGAGTGGGTGGATGTATGGATGGATCGATGGGTGGGTGGATGGATGAGTGGGTGGATGTATGGATGGATCGATGGGTGGGTGGATGGATGAGTGGGTGGATGGGTGGATGTATAGATGGATGAGTGGATGTATGGATGGATGGAGGGATGGTTGGGAGGATGGATGGATGGATGGATGGATGGATGGGTGGATGTATGGATGGATGGATGGAGGGATGGATGGATTTAGTAACAATTGCTCTGAAACTACTTTTGGTAAAACATAATTTCATCCAAACAGCCAATAAGTGTGTTTACATGCTCAATCATACACAGATTAAGGACAAGGACAATTCAATGCCTAAATGTTGTTATTTAATTGTGTAAAGGTCAAAAACTGTTAAAAGCATGAAGCAAAATCCAATCAGCACATCTAGTTTTTTTGCTCATTACTCAAAATCTCAGTGCATGAATATTTAATGGCGTGCTGTTGGCTTATTAAATGTGTGCATGTGTGTGTATATGTTTACATCAAAAGCAGTGTACTTGTAATGTATTAGGTTATTAAAATGATAATATTTATTTATAGTTGCCAGACTTTCTTATGTGCATGTGAACACTCTCTTTGCCAGTAGATTCGAAATGTTTAAAGGGGTGAATTGTACAAAACCTGTCAAAAACATGTTTAGGTCCCCAAAATTCAAAAGAACACGATGAGAAATTATATTCTGATTAAAGATAATTAAGCGTGTATATAGGACTGTTTTTTAACGTTTATTTTCATGACAATTAAACATATTTTTTAATTGACCATTTTAACTGATTTTAAATTTTACATTTTGCCATTTTATTTGCTTCATGGAAGTGAATCAAACTTTTTCACCGTTTTTGAACTGAAGATTAAATTGGACTCAACACTCATATTAGAGTATCATCTTATCTCAAGTAAAAGCACATTAAATCATGGCTATATTTGTATATATATAGCATATATAAATATGTCGTCCAGCCCTACTTCATTTAATCTGAGGTTTTATTTGAGTTGCACATTTGCTAAGAAAAATTTCATATCTCAAAGCATATTCCTGAACCTCTTATTGATGTATGTTCTGTTTTCTCCACAAAACTACAAATTAGTTCACTAGGGAATTCTTGCAAATGGGAGGATTTGTGCATTAAAGATGCGTTTTAAGTGAGGATACAGCCTGGATACGGCGACGGAGATGTGTTTTGCCTTGCCGCCACCCCATCACATAAAATATAGAAGACTGAACTTGTGCTCAGACAGTGATTGGAAATGAACGGTGTGTGGTTATGTCTGGGTTATGTGTGGATAAGTATGTCAAACAGCATCACTCAGCGCTGCCTGTCTGACATTTTTTTAACCATCATATGTACACTGCTTGATGCAAACACTGCTTGAAAATTAATCTGCCGCATAAGATGCATCAGGCAATCCCGATATGCACTGCAATGAATTTAAAGTGCTCCTATTATCCTCCTTAGGATGTTCAACTTTCTTTAGTGTTGCTGTTCGAGCATGAAAAAGGTCTGCGAAGTTACGAAGCACAAAGTCACTCCAAAGGGAGTTATTCTGTTTCAGTGCGCACTGTTTCTGAACCTCCACTGTCGTCTTGAGTTTTCTTCCAGCAATGAACACGTCACAATATTCCTCATTTAAATAATTCCCGCCCAAAGCATATGTAAAATAAAGGGGGGTTGAGTTAGTTAGTAGTGTGTTGAAACTCACATTTATGGTATAGGCCGGACATTTCCCCAAAGCATTTGACACGCTGATCCAGCCGACCAATCAGAGCACAATGCAGTTTTAGAAGGCGGGGCTTCATAGAGACAGGAACTGAACCAAGTGTTACTGACACACTTATAAAATATGTGAACATTTTTTAACATCCAAGCTTGAAAACAAAATCAAGACCAAGTCCCCATATCAAGTCCCTTTTAAGATGACAGATGCTGTCAAGGTAAACTGGGATTATATATATAATTTATTCAGTACTGTTTTGAATATTTGTGCTTGGACTAGTTATTACTTGAAAAAGATGCTAAAAGTGAGAGTTATAGGAGCACTATTTGTGTGGGCCGTGTGAGTGACTGTTAACAGAGTCGCAGCCCATGAATCAGTCACTGACAAGGGTTTTTCCAGTCAGGGCGCTGCCTTAAGCGTCATTCACACTGACAACGGTTTGCAGCGGGAGTTGTTGATTTGAGTCAAGATGAGAGACAGAGACTGACGCCGATGCGACAGAGTTGAGCTGAGTTCAACTTTATGCAAATACACAGCCATGTGGCAATGACCGACGAGAGTGCAGACAGCGAACCTCATTCGATCCATCACCTGAAAGGGCACCGCTAGGCTAACAGGGAGGTAAAAGTTCATTTTTTGATTTTATCTTGTCCTAAACGATAAATAGAAATCGATTTATCAGCTGATGAGCATACCTGAAATTATCAAGACCTCAAGATGATTTAATTTACTTTTAATGTTACTTAAAAATATTTTTCTATATTAAAAAGAGTTGAAAATGGTGACTAATGTGTCTAGTAAGGGTGTAACGGTACACAAACATGACTGTTCGAGTCTCAGTTCTCTACGAGTTCGGTACAGCAGAGGGAGAAAACTAAACATAAAATGGCTTTTTTCTTCTTTTTTTATTAATTAGTGGTTTATTGAACAAATTGTGTCTCTCTCTTTAAATAAATTCAATTATAATTACCATTTTCTTAAGGGTAAAGAAAAATCTATGCTGTAAACTATATACAGGGAGCCCTTTCTTCACATTAATATTAGAGGTTTATTAACAACAGAGCTCAGAAAAAACGTAAATTGCACATAAGGCAGTTCGAAATCTAATTATTAAATTATTTTTCTACTCCAATTCTTTTTTGTAGGAAATCATTTGCAAAGTTATTGTCATTACTTATCATGAAAAATTCATTTATTAAATAATTAAAGAGGTAAATTTTAGTGGCATCTAGCGGTGAGGTTGCGAATTGCAATATAGAGAAGCTACGGTGGCCTACACAGGACAAAGTTGTCATCGTCTGAGACAGCAAAGAGTAGCCATCAAGCAAACACGGTCTGCAGAGCAGGTTGTCCGTTAAGGGCTACTGTAGAAACAGGCCGGCGCAAAATGGCGACTTTACAAGTAAGGGGACCCGCGGTGTATATAGATAGAAATGGCTAAAGCTAATAAAATTTACACAGTGCACCTCTAAGACATTACTAAATGGTAAAGTAAATATGGATATATAAGATAATATAGTGCATATATTTTGTGAAACACTCCCTCTAGAGTTCATTTCTCTATTGAACTAACTCGCTGTGGACACTAAATGACCTGCCTGAGGTAAATGTAATGCTACGGGAGACATCATTCTCAAGCTGTTTTATTGGTCATTCCGCGGTTGAAACACTGATTACACGTTAACATATCTACGCGTATCCTCTGTTCTTATTCTTCCACGCTTTTCCCTGTTGAGGTGGTTAGCATTGCATTACCGCACTCGCCCCCTTCTGGATTGGAGTGTGAATTGCCTGTGAATGGTCTGGGATGAATACATGTAGCGTTACACCACTAGTGTCCAGGGTAGTACTTCCCAAACTGTGGGCCGCGGCCCCCTGGTGGGCCGCAGCGGTATTGCAGGAGGGCCGTAGCTAGTCCAAATCAATATATTAAAATAATCAAAATATTCCAATTGTTCTAAAATTTATTTTTTTGAAAGTATGTAAGATTAGTGTTATGGATTTAAATATATTTGTAAAGAATGTTTACATCATAATTCACATGTAATTCTTACAAACTTGTTAATAAATGTATTTGCAGGTAAATGTGGTATATATTTTTTAACGGCAGGGTCGTGGAGCTTTTGCAGTGTTTTTGGGGGGCCTTACCCCTCTTAAGTTTGGGAAGCTCTAGTGAAGGGTAAAACACCCCTCCACACATGAGCAAAATTGGATAACTGAGGCCTCAGAGCAGAACCGCTGACTCAAGACAAGTCAAAAAGCCAGACATTTTCTTAAAGAAGTGAGATGGACTAAGGCCAGAATCATTCAGTTTGAAGGCCAGTGATGTTGACCGGAGAGATAAATGAGCATATATCAACATCCTATCAATCAATTCCATCTGATTTCATCATGCAAGCCATATGAAAGAGCAGTAATTACTCCTCGGTGTTATCTTTGAGTCATCCAGATTCAGTGCAGGGCTCAGAAGTTCCCCTCTGCAAGACTCTAATTGCAATACAGAGGTAATGACAGAATTACTTTAATGAGCGTCTGATTATCTTTCAATTTAAGACATTCATTTGAATAATTGAGGTGCAAACTTCATTGTTCGAGTCTCATGCAGAGAATTCCTTTGGTATTAAAGACACCCTGGATAATTTGTTCGAGATGGCACTGTGGAGAAAAAAAAAAACGGTATTGGTAATTAGTATCTCTTCTGAATAACTTGTTATGAACAAAAGCATCTGAGCATCCTCAAAAGTAGATTAATTTGATATGCATGTTTGATTCTATATTTAATACTTACTTAATCTTGATATTGGAAATTATTTCAGGGCATGTGTTTTGTGTCCTGTTGTTCCACTGGAAGAATTTTTCACTTGTTTGAAACCTCATTAAATTCAGTGCTAATGGAACGATATGTTTTCTTCTCAGCTAAATTTATATTGTTTTAAGTATGCTGTGATATTTTTGTAGTAAGCAACATTTTCGTCATCTTTGCATTGTATTTTGGTCTTGGTTTCCTTTTCAAGAACTTTTAGTTTGTTTCTCTCTGTTTTCCTGTTTCTGTTTGTTCCCACTCATCATTTTTTTTGGCATGGCCACTAAGTATATTACTAATTAGAGCATGCCTGTTTTGTATGTTGCCTGTGTATTTAATGCCCTCATTTCTCTGCACTCTTTGTTGATTGTGTTTGAGTACACACTGGTACTTTGATTCCTATGTTGGTTAATAAAAGTTACTTGACTATTAGACGTATCCTGTGCTCTCAACTTCTCCTCTGTGCACTACATTTGTGATAAAACAACAGACCATAAAACAGAAGGACATTCTCCTCACCCCTATAGACCCCGCTGACCTGCTTCTCTTCCGCTTTCAAGATGGCCGCCTGATTGAGGACTATGTACTGTAGAAGTGTTTTTCAAGCTCTCAAATCATGTACCCAGGAACGAAGACACTCTGAAGATCCTTTTTTTCAGTGTGGATTGGAAGATTTACTCTATAACTGATTTCCAGCAGCTGCAACAAAATGTTCCTTGAGGAAATATATTGATTATGTTCTATAGTTGTCCACTCCAGTGTCGGCTCCAGTCCCTGAGTTCACTCCAGAAAGTTCTCCAGAGTCCGCTCCAGAGAATGACCATTATGGCCATTTTGTGTGTGTGGGCTGCCCACGTTGGCTCTAGCTCATGACCAGAGTCATATGCCTGCTCTCACCCCCGAGCTCAGTCTAGTACCTGCTCCAGATTCTTCTCCTGGCCATGAGTCCACTCCAGAGTCCGCTCCGGTTTACAATCCCATAGCTCCTCCCACGGAAATCTTTGTGGAATACATTTGTGACAATATCTAAGTCATATTTCACCTTTATTTTTTATTTATTTATTTATTTTTAAGTGTAAATCTTGTATTTGGACGGTTATAGGTGTACGTAGCTTAGCTTAATGAAAAAAAAGTTGCTGTTGTTATTATAATTCTTATTTAAAGTTGTTATTGTTGTGGTTGTTGTAAGGAAAAAATAAAGACTGCAGTGAAATTGAAATTGTATATGCTTGACCCTACCGAATAAATAAAAATCTTTCTCATTATTGTAGTGTAATTATTGTATACATTTTCCTTTACCAATGCAAGCCATTGATGAGTGTCCACACACACACATGTGGCTTGCATGTAATAAAAATATAAGGAGAATTAAGAGTTCATTTGCAAAAACAGATAACTCTCACAAATTTATTAACTTCTCATGTGTTTTTATTGTGCATTCCAAGTAATATCAATCAAACTACAACACAACTACTACACATACATTACCCAACGTTAATCTACTAACTCCCCTGACTGCTTTGTCGGACAAAATGGCGGATTCTGGGTTATGATTGGTCAGATCGCCTGTCAATCAAACTGTTTGCGAAGGGTCTATTGCAGGAGTCGAAATCATAAATCATCTATCACTTGTAGTCAGCTTCGAGTCAACTCCCCTCAGCTAGCGCGTCTTTTTTAAGTGACTAGCAGCCTTGTCACCTGACCTGAATACTGCGCGCTGATTCGCTAAAACTGACTTGTCGGTTTCTGCTGTTAAACGTGAACTGGCGGTGTCTTGACAGTGGACAAAACCGGCTTTTCTGACAAAACGGATTTAGGATTCAGAATGTACTATATGTGGAGAATAACTCACAGCAGACTTTCTTTTTTTTAAAGTGGCATTTATCGGTTTTTGCAAATGAACTCTTCAAATAATGACCATTTTTAATTAATGGTCAAAGAAATAGGCTGCTTTATTATTATTATTATTATTATTATGGGGTGAAATGTGACGTGGGAGTGTTTTCCCAGATAGCAATTAAGAATATGATTGTTTGCAGTGTGCTTTCATGTTTTAGCCACACTAACCAAGCGCCACATACCAAGATCACAACATCACTGGAATCATTTTCATCAGGATCAGCTTCAGCCCATAAAACAATCCTATACCATTATAAAATATGATTCACTAAAAGATGTAGTGAGAGAGTTTGCTCATATGAAAGTATATTGCCTTCAAACTCTGCTCCACCCGTGGGGCCAACTAGCAGGCAGGGAACAGTGTGTGTAGTGGACCAAAACAACTAAATGACTTGTTGTTCTGCCAGTGCACATCAAAAAGTGTGTGAATTAACTCCAAATTGGACAGTTCAGACAGGTTATACACTTCTATTTCTCCTTTGTCTCTATTCGATTTTTCCAGAGGCAAAAGTAATGTGCTATGCCGAAGCACAGAAACAGCTGTTCTATCAAAGATATGGATGGCCAAAGCGAGGTCCCATAATGGTGATGTACTTTATGGCCGCAATGAGAGAGCAGAGTGCAAAACAAATGTGGACAGAGAGATCACAGCATTGTCTAAATTGGCTCGGTGGGCACTGTTTATACGAAACTTCCAGTCAGCGCTAAAGACGGCACCGCTAAGACATTTATAACCCGCTCTTAACAAGAACTGCTGGCACGTAATGGATCACAGATAACGTAAAAATGCTAATGAACCAATTAGGCTGCATATTTCTCTGGTAATTATGCACTCTGCAGATGAGATCCACTCTTATTAATTAATTAAGCACCCTTCGTTCAAGAATATATTGTGAATTTTTGGTCATCTGCGACCTTTCACATAGTGTGAGAAAGACGTTTATATTTATCATACGTTTGTAAAATGTTCCGTTGTATTACATGCATTATTGGGTGACACAACAAAACCATAATGCCTATATTCATTCATACAAAATGCATTGAAACTCGTGATGCCACTATTGATTATGGGAGTGTTCGATTTATGGCATCGAATGCATATCGATCACAACGCAGAATCAAGAGGCATGCACAGGGAGATACAACAGAAACTATATTACAAAAAAACGCAATTAGAAAATCCGATAAAGATGCCGCTATGCCGAACACATATCAGTGGTTTGTTCTAAAGATTAAAGGAATTATGGCGAGGTGAATGTGGGTCAGTCAGGTTTATTGGTTTGCCATGATTCATTCTTTGGGGAAGCAGCTGTTGTTGATGATACTGCCATGCCGTGGGGAAAGAACAATTTGTGTCCCGGGTACGGAAAGGACACGAGTCGTCTGATCAATGGATGATTGGCCAGACTCTTCAATCCTCATAGCAGATGTCAAGTTGTTGCTACACTTTTGGTCTGACCTGCATGACATCAAAGTGCCGCATTATGAGATTCACTACTTTATTTGTGGCTCTATTACTTCTTTTGATTAGTCCCAAAAAACGCCCCATATACAGTATCTGTCTGTTGTTATTTCTATCTGTCTGTCTGTCTGTCTGTCTGTCTGTCTGTCTGTCTGTCTGTTTGTCTAATCTATCTATCTATCTATTAATCTGTCTGTTTATCTATCATTTTGTCTGTTGTTCTATCTATCAATCAATCTATCTATCTATCTATCTATCTATCTATCTATCTATCTTTTTGTCTGTTGTTCTATCTATCAATCAATCAATCAATCAATCAATCTATCTATCTATCTATCTATCTATCTATCTATCTGTCTGTCTGTCTGTCTGTCTGTCTGTCTGTCATTTTGTCTGTTGTTCTATCTATCTATCTATCTATCTATCTGTCTATCTATCTATCTATCTGTCTGTCTGTCATTTTGTCTGTTGTTCTATCTATCTATCTATCTATCTATCTATCTATCTATCTATCTATCTATCTATCTATCTATCTATCTATCTATCTATCTATCTATCTATCTATCTATCTATCTATCTATCTATCTGTGTGTATGTCATCCTACATTGTTCCTTGGTTTGTTTGTTTTTTGTTTTGTTTTACAGTGGATTTGAATTGAAGTTTGTTTTAGTTAAGTAGTTAATTTTAATTCCAAATTTTGTCTAATTGATCTAAACAAACATCTTTGTTGTTGTTTTTTCCCCACTATCAGAATAACAGTACAGTGAATTTGGGACAGTACTGGCAGGGTTTTTACCTTTGACTTTTGGCTTAAGTTGTTTGTGATTACATTTTACATTTTTATTTATTTGGCAGACGCTTTTATCCAAAGTGACTTACAAGGGGAGCAATTAGGGGTTTCGTGTCTTGCTCAAGGGCACTTTAGTCATGGTATCGAAGGTGTAGAGAGTGCTGTTCATTCACAATCCCCACCTTCAATTCCTGCCGGCATGGGAATCGAACCAGCAACCTTCAGGTTACAAGCCTGACTCCCTCACCATTAGGCCACGACTACTTAAACAAGGTATCTAATTACTAGATATGACTTGCTCTATAAAATTATTTTATAATGATTTCACTTGCAGAGAACGATGTATAACTGATGACATATTCTAAAATTAGTAATACCAACAAAATATTTCTACTTACTTTACAATTGTATTAATGACTTTGTAATGCCTGGAAATCACTATTTTAAAATTCCCTGATATTTCCAGTCATTTTGTTGCCATGGGAACCTCGCATTGGTCAAAAAATCCCCAAATTTGCTGTTTATGAGTCTAACATTTGAAAAAGTCATGGCTTGCGTGAAATCAGTAGTTATCTCACACTGTTGATATGTACGGCGTAATCGCTATATGCTTGTTTATTTATTTTATTTCATTTTTGCATTAAGGCAGTAAATAGAACTCTTGATCTTGAACTGTTGATTTGTATGAAATTGCCGGTCTGAACAGGTCAGATCAGCCTGAGGTTCAGTGCAGGCAGAATTGCATCCATTCGCTGGGGATTAAGTTTCCATAGATACAATCATTCTCCACAGGGTCAAACATCCATGTGCTGCTGCATCATTCTGGCCAGGTACGGTGACGGCTGTGAAAAGTGCTTTTTGGTGTTCATAAGAGATAAAGAGTCTGATGTTCTTGGAATCCAAACAAGCGTCCATCCAAGAGCAACTGATCTTAGCAAAAAATATAGAAACTGCTAAGAGTAAGCAAGTTTTGTGCAACTTTTTTTGTTCCTTGAGTGAAGAACTCTGTCTTTGTGAAAGTATGTCTCGCTTTGGTGTCTGTACTAGCTCAAGATTTATCTTGTGAGCTCTGTAATACCTAGCACAGTCTCACTCTCCTTTTCTTTGCAGTACAAAGGACTGTAAAATCACTGACGTGTGTGTGTGTGTGTGTATGTGTGTGTGTGTGTGTGAGAGAGAGAGAGAGAGAGAGAGAGCGAGAGCGACAGAAAGAGAAAAAGAGGACATGTAAAGAGCGAACAAACCCTTTATCTACGATGTTTCCTTCTCTTTGGGCAGCATGTTCTCATTTTAAACGTGTCAGAAACTGAAGTATGAGTCGAGTACAAGCCCTTTTTCATAAGAACCTCTTGCCATTATTTCACAAGGTGACGTCTGTAAAAGAACATTTACATGGGTCATTTATGTAATTAATTTTACAGTAATTAATTTGCAGGGATGATAGTGTTGTGATGTGATTTTATTCATATAGGCAATGGTCACTGTGATTTTGCCAGTGTTCCTGAATCAATGTGTTTTGTTGACCCTGGAACAACAATCCTGTCTGAAAATGTACCTATCCCGACGCCTAAACTTAACCCTACCCATAACTTATCCCTAAAATCAGAGAGAAATGATAGGTGTAGAAACTCAAGCCTAAACTTGACATAAACTGTAAACTTTTCCCTCAAATCTGATTGGTTGATTGGAGTGTTGTTCCAGGATCAACGAATATGCTGAAATTATGTTCCCCATACATTCAGCTGTTTGCAGGAGTGACAACCATGTTCCATTACTGAATTCAGTTCGCAAAACAATGCTGTTGACGCACTTCCTGATTTTGGTAAGTAGATGCATTCCTGATTCAACATATTTTGTTGATCCTGGAGCAACATTCCGGTCTGAAAATTGATCCTAACCATATCTCTAACCCTAGTTGTAAACCTAAACTTGACATAAACTGTAAACTTGTCCCTCAAATCTGGTTGGTTGACTGGAATGTTGTTCTAGGATCAACAAAGATGTCGATTTGTGAACACGTTGTACTTGGTGAAATCAGGTTCTGCGCTGTTTACACTCCCAAAATTTTACATGTTTATAGTCAGAGTTCATTTTTAGTTCTCTGTTCATTGATACATTACTAGCCCTAAGGTTTGGGATTCGTAAGATTTTTTAATATTTTTGAAAGAAGTCTCTTATTATACTCGTGGGGGCAGCATTTAATTGATCAAAAAACAGTAATATTGAGAAATATTATTGCGATTTAAAATAACTTTTTTATTCAAATATTTTTAATCATTCCTCCAGTCTTCAGTGTCACATGATCCTTCAGAAATCATTCTGATACGCCGATTTGCTGCTCAAGAATCATTTTGGTAACACTTTATTTTACAGTGTCATAGTTAAATGTATTTATTGTATAATAACTAGAAATTTTACATTTTTCATCATTTAGCAGACGCTTTTATCCAAAGCGACTTACAAGGGGAGCAATTAGGGGTTAGGTGTCTTGCTCAAGGGCACTTTAGTCATGATATCGAAGGTGGAGAGAGTGTTGTTCATTCACAATCCCCACCTTCAATTCCTGCCGGCATGGGAATCGAACCAGCAACCTTCAGGTTACAAGCCCGACTCCCTCACCATTAGGCCACGACTACCCACAGAAATGATGCTTAATTACATGCAATTAACCCTAAACCTATAGTAAGTACATGTAGTTAACTGTTACTCAGTACTTTAATGTATAATTACACTGAAACACTGACACCTTCAAATAAAGTGTAACCAACATTTCTGATTATTATTAATTTTGATAACAGTTATGCTGCTTAATATTTTGGTGGAAACAGTGATACATATGAATATACACTCATGTGGTCGAATGTGTTCAAACAACCACAAAAGAGCGCTGCTGCTTCCCGTCATCTCCTTTCATGTTCATATGTAAATCGCTCAAGCTCATCTTGCTCATTAGATCAAAAGTTTTGAAAAAAAAATCATACAAACACCCACAGACCCTCCCCTTGAAGAAATCAGGACAGAAGTGGTTGAAAGTGGAGATAAGAGACAGATTAAAGTGCAAACTGGAAGGTGTCTCCCTCGTCTACTCATGATCAGATCGACCAAAACGCAACCAGGTATAAACACAAGGAGAATCAATACATGAAAGGCATCAAAGAGAGTTCCAACGTAAAAAATAAGTCGAAATCTGTTCGTTTTAATAAAAATCAGCCTGTAGTTAAAATTCTCAATACGCTATCTGCTTCTCTTCCTCCTTTTGCATCACTGGATTGACTCCAAAGGTTTCTCATTGACAGCAGTGAGGCTATTGGCGGCTTCAACACAGAAACGCCAAGGGGTTCCTTTGGCTTCTGCAGCGAGATGCTTCAGTATACGACGCCTTGGGATTGAAAACACTGATCTCATCTCGTCCATGCGGTCTGCTCACTTAGTGCTTCCCTTCGTGTTGTTTCAAGCATTCTCTTGCCCGCACCGCATGACACAAACAACCAATCATTTTTAGCGATCTGACTCGGACACCTCCAGGCCGCAGCGTACAAGCATCACACATGCCTCCCTTTTAGTCCCCGTGCAGAATCAATTGTTCTCGATTAGCGTCCGCTGGAGTGGATAATGAATTAAATCAAATTGGATTCTGCATATCTTGTTGATTCTGGAGGAGCGTTCGATCTCAGCGTGAGACGATTAAGAATGCCACTTAGCAGCAGAAGAAAGAATCTCTTTGCCTAAATCCAGGGCAAAGTTGTCACTGAAAAAGCTTCTTAGGAAGTTCTTTGGTGAAGATAAATATCGTCTTGAAGATTGTGGTGAATTAAAAGAGCTGACGGCTTGCACACTGTAGTGCCATATGGCTAAGCATCGCTTGAGTGAACTCACCCCGTCTCGTCTCGAGAGAAGAGTCGAGTGCAGTCTGTCTAGCCGTGGGCCTCCGGAAAATGGGAGAGGGAATATGTGGGTGATCCGGCAAATTGATTCATTAGCAAAGAAAATCAACCCATAAAACAAACAGTACATATGTGTGCATCTCCTAGGCGGTACGAACAAAACCCTAAATCACGATACGAGTCATTTTTTGGGCTGTTGCAAAAGTCTTAATTGTGAATGATTTCGTTGGCTCATTAGGGAAAGTAAATAAGATAAAGTGTGTAGTTATTGGATTTTGCAGTTTTTATGTGGGTGACGTGAGTGGCATAATATTTCACATATTTAAATTAGGTATTTTTATTGGCAGATACACTTTACACTAAAAATAGTTTTTTCTTTGCACTCAGGCCCTGTTTACACTTGGTATTAAGATCCGTTTTGGTCAATCGCATCACAAGGATGACGCTAGATACGGGTGTAAAACATTTTGAGCTTGTCCACTTTTGACCACTACCAGAGGTAGTCGAAAACACATTCGATCGGATTTCTTTCATTTGCATTACATGTTTCAAGTGACCCAATTTTTTTCCCTCCCATGTAGCAAAGATCAAATATGACCCATGAGCGTGTAAGCCAGAAAAAAAGCACATGGATTCTGATATTCTCAGATTGGTTTCATGCCTCATTTGTGGAAATAAATCTGATATGAATCTGATACATGCCGTGTAAGCGGACCTTTCGGATATTTCCGTCAATGCAAGTCATACGTCATTGAAAAATAGACGGTGCCGATTGACATCGACTCAGGTGGACACCAACCGAAATCACATGACTCAATGAGGGATGTACCAACAAACAAACAGAATCTCCATAGAATCTCGGCATCTGAGCCATTGAGGTGTTTGAATTTCATTTATGAAGGAAATGTGCCGAAGAAATTCTGTAAAGTGTTTTTTTACGCTGGACTGCTTCACAAACGAGGATCAGTTGGACACTGGATTTGCACAAAAGATTAACGTGATGACGCATTCTAGTCGATAAGTTGAATCAATGTAACTCCATAAATTTATCCACCTGCCGTTCAGAAACGTCCAGTTTCATTCTACAAGTTTTAACTTCTTCCTGAGTCTCTCCATCAGTGTCTCCGATTTGAACGATGTAAGGCTGAACACCGTTACTGACCATTTCTGGCATTTTGTCTGCGCGAGATTCTCCGGTTTTGTTGTTGTTGAGTATCCGAGCTGTTAAACCTCTGCTCTCTTCTGGAAAGGTGGCCGGGAGCAGCAGCTCATTTGCATTTAAAGGGACACACACACAAAAAAAAAATTGTGTTTTTGCTCTCACCCAAATAGGGGAAAACTTAAGAATCTTTAGTAAATTAACTGTGAGCTGAAACTTAAGAGACACATTCTGTGGATACCAGAGACTTATATTACGTCTTGTGAAAAGGGGCATAGTTGGTCCACTTTTATACCAGGTGTAAACAGGGCCTAAAACGTACTTAGATTCATGGGGTGACATATGTGGCATAAATTTTTTGATATTCCAAATCTGTGTTTTTATTTTATTAAATGATTTACACACGGCTTCAGTATTCGTTTCGATTTTTAAAAAAGCCTCTCAATAGATAAATTCTAACCATAAATATTTCATGAAAATGATTTCTTTTTTACTGTTGCACTCTTTGTAATCATGTGTAAGCAAGTTTGTGCTGCTGGTCCAAATCGGCAAGAATGTGACTAAGAAGGATTTGTGATGCCTTTTTGGCTCTGAAAACCCGGGCTTAGGAAGGATTTTCAAGGTCTTCATGGACAAGTAACAGACCGGAAGGTCCACCCAGTCCCGAACATGATAAACAGAATAAACACTTATAGCACTTTTAACTGTTCTGAATTTTTAGTTTTGTAATGTCTTGGTCATATTGTGCAATATTAATTGGTGCACATTACTCTTATTAATAATAATAATATTACACAAACGTTTGGGGTTGTTAAGATTTTTAAATGTTAAAAATCGGTGTTTGCATCTGTGCACAAGGAAGGCGTATGATGATGCATGTAATGGACAACCACATGTTGCTATTGTATATTGCTTACAACCAAGACTGATTCCCACATGTCTGTATTACAACAGAGAGAAAATTGCCGGGGAATCGAAGGTAGAAGACTTTGTTGACAAACGAAGAAAAATGACACCCTGAGCAACATCAAAATAAACGTTTTGTTCTCTGTTATCCACGTCTGGACAAGCACGGTTCTTTTCATTGATTGTCATCAGTGTAGAGGGGGTTTTGAGGCAGGCTATCATTTTTGTTATTGTTAATTAGTTTCTCTCGGTTGTCAAAAGAAAGTTGTCTGTCATCATTCAGTTTAATCAATGGCATACAGTTTAGCCTCTAGGTACCTGAAAAAGTTTTCAAGAAAAACAAAAACTTAATGTTTAGTGTGCGACTTTGTGAATAAATTTCCACCATTGCAAAAATTGGACTTTCTTTAAAACTATCATATGATTTGAACTGTCATAGAAAGAAGATGAGCAAATCATTTCAGTGAGTTTAATTTTTTACACATATTATTGTTATATATATATATATATATATATATATATATATAGTATATATTATAAAAAATATACAAAAATAAACAGTTTTCCAGTTTTGCTTGAAAAACGGGTTACGCTTTACTTTAGTGTGGTAGTTACATTGTAATTACTCATTAGTACTGAGTATTATTAATCAACTCCATGTACTTACTATAGAGTTACAGTTAGGGTTAGGGATTGGTTTAGGGTTAGTTACTTGTAATTATGCATAATCTACTATAGTAAGTACATGTAGTAACGTGTAACTACGGTACTGTAAAATAAAGTGTTACCGTAAACGGTATTGAAACAAAACCAGCTGAGTGCCATTTGACATGAAGGCCAAGTATGGTCCTTACTCAGAATTTGTCCTTGGCATTTAGCACATCCAAGTTAGTGCACACACATTAGGAACAGTGAGAAGTGAACACACACACCTGAAGTAGCGGGCAGCCATTTTGCTGCGGTGGGGAGTGATTGGAGATTGCCCTTGCTCAAGAGTACTTCAGTACTGAATACTGAGAATCAATGATATTGAGAATCAAACCTGCAATTGACTGTTCGCAAAGACCCGTCCCCTTTAGTAACCGTTGCTATGTCCGACAAGTCATGCGCTCTCACGCCACACATCATGTTCTCACGAGGTGAAAAATACATCATGGAGCAAAGAGGACAGTGACAAACGGTTTCATATTTAAAATACTGTAATTTTTTAAAGAAGTTTAATCAATAAATAGCGTCTAGTGTGTGTTTAATGTGTGGTGACAGATCGCTGTAGCTCCTCGTGAAGTGATCATCTCTTCATACTAGTTCATTTATAGCATCAAATAAACATGAATGAACATCAGAAGGAATGTTGTTTCAAGCGTGGAAAGACGTGAGTACACACAATTTATCAAGTTCACCAACGTTAATCTACTAACTCCCCTGACTGCTTTGTCAGACAAAATGGCGGATTTGTGGTTATGATTGGTCAGATCGCCTGTCAGTCAAACTTTTTGTGAAGGGTCAAATGGGAATCAAACCCACAACCTTCGGGTTACCAGTCTGACTCTCTAACTATTAGGTCACGACTGCCGCCCCTTTGGTTGCGCTAGATTAACAGGATGAATAAATCAGCATCTGTGTTTATGTTGCATGGGTGGAGGAGGGATTTAGATGGGCTGGAGGCGACAACAAAGGAAGACATCTTTAAAATGGAAGATGCGAGGGCTAATTCGAGAATGGGGATTGGAAATGTAGTGGTGTTGTCGTTTGACTTTGCCCCCAGGCAAATACAGAGCCATCTATCCATCTTTCTTCAGAGGACGAATGATCTACGGGTGAGAGCGGCCGCTGCGGTTTCATCAGTGTGACACAATCACCAGTATTGTAGTGGTGCTAGATCAAGTGGAACGCTGCAGTTGAGCAAGACTTATGAGTGTTGGGTAATTTACAATCAATGGAAGAAACTGTTGTGCTGTGTCACTTAAGCATCATCTCGCCCAGTGCCCTCACAGCGGTGCTCTTATTTTAAACACAGACCTTCACCGATTCCTCCCGTGAAGGATTCGAATGTTTCAGCTGTAGATTTATCCGGTGCTGCCATTCTGGCCTGTGACCAAACTCATCTATATCATTCCATGCCACTTTGTCGGGTCAGAACAAGGACATAAAAGAACAGTTCACCAAAAAAAAAAAAAAATCAAAGTCTTCATGAGCCATACGATAGATTTGTTTTAGTATTTTTTTGTATGTATATACTATTATAGTATTTGTTAATAATTTAAATTAGCTTTTTTTGTTTTAGTCATTTTGCCGTGTACTTTTTTCTTTTTTATTAGTTTTTTTTAATATTTCTATTTAGCTTATTTTTTTTAGTTTTAACAGTCTCAATCATTTCAATACTTCAAATTCATTTATTTTAGTTCTTTTTAATTTTTGTCATTTTTCTATTGTTTTTTTTAAATATTTCTATTTAGATTTAACTTATGTATTTTATTTTAGCAGTTTTAGTCATTTCAATGCTTCAAATGAATTCATTTTACTTCATTTTCATTTTAGTTTTAGTAATTTTGCTGTGTGCTTTTGTCATTTTTCATTATTGTTCTTAAAAAAACATTACTGTTTAGCTTTAATTTATTTATTTTAGCCATTTTAGTCATTTAAATGCTTCAATTTAATTTATTTTAGTTAATTTTAATTTTAGTTTTAGTAATTTTGCCGTGTGCTTGTCGTTTATTTAGCTTTAACTTTTTATTACTTTGTTTTTTAGCAGTTTTAGTCATTTCAATATTTCTATATTTAAATTTATATATATTTAAACTAGCATTCCATTGTTTAATCTATTATAATGCTATATTTATATACTATAATATTATAGAAATGATACTGAACACTGTTGTAAAGGCCTATTTTGTACAGGAATTAGGTTTCTTATTAGTTTATTTTAGGTTATATAACTATCCACAGTTGGATGATTGGCATTTGGATGAACTATTCCTTTAGCAAAGCAATCCACAGAGTTCAAGTCAATTCCTTTTAGTATGGTTTCCACTTTGCATGCGGAATAAGAGTATCATTGACAGTTCAAATGAATAATTCATCCTTTATTTGCCGCCACAGCAATATGCTAAATGCTTGCATTTTTTTTTCATAATCTTTTGCTACTTTTTTGTCAACTCCTACACAACTCAGCCATCATTCAGAAACAGGAAATAAAAAGCGAGGAAAGCGACATGCCAGATACTCGCCAATGGAACATCTGGGCGACTGTGAATGCTGTTTTACGCTTTCTCTTGTCCCTCGAGCCGGAAAATGAAAGACGACATGCGGAGGGGTTGACAGGTAAAGTGATTGCCCCCTGTTGAGAGGTTGGCAGCATCACTCTCTACGCTTATCCCCGTTCCGTTTCTTTTCCTTGAGCCGCACTCGTCTCCAAAGTGGCCCCTCGCGGGCCCCAAAACATGCAAAAAGAAAGATAAAAACAAACAAACACAAACAATGACAAAATGGCTCTCTGAGAGCTGACCATTCAACAGGTCATACTGTAAAGAAAATGATCTGGAACATCACAAATGTTGTTGTTTATGATGTGTTTGACAGAAGCAGTAATGGCATTTAATATTTTCTCTCTCTGTTTTTCTTCTTCTCCAGCTGGCAGGCTTTGAAGTTAGAGAAAGGAAAAGCACTTAAATGTTGGATTCAAACCAGCATGTTTGACACCTTTTATAAATGCACTGACACAGTCAGACCTTTCTTTATGTGACACCTCTATCATTTTGAATGGCAAATCTAAATATGGAGGGTTGCAGTATTCAATGGCTGACAGAGAACATTCTCTTTGGCTTGCTAAAAGCAGTCTCAATGCAGCTGACAGCTGGAGAGGAAAGAGAAAACGCTTCACCGATACTTCAAACATAGGTACAGAAAGACAAATGGAAAATAATGGCCTCCAAAATGTTTTTGATTATCCACTCGGTCCGAATCCAAAATAGGGCCTAAAACTGCTGTGGCTTGGTTAAAGGCGCATAAGAAAAGCAAAAGCTTTGCTTAAAAATATATGAGCCACGTTATATTTTCAAAGGCCTTTTGTACTGTATTAAAGATATCAATCTTATTTCAGTTTCAATTGATGTTTTTCCATTTCATTTGAAAGAAAAATCACCTGGTGACTTAAAGGGATAGTGATTTACTCGCCTTCAAGCCATCGTAAGTCTATATGACTATCTTCTTTCAGACGAACACAATCAGAGTTATATTAAAAAATATCCTGGCTATTCCAAGCTTTATAATGGAAGTGAATGGCGCTAGTGATTTTGAATAAAAATTGTATACTTTTTAACCACAAATGCTCATCTTGGACTGCTTTGTAATGTGCCAGCCATTACGTAATCACATTGGAAAGGTCACGTGTGACATAGGAGAAAGTACCGCGGTTCAAAATTGAACTTCAAAATTGGCCAACATCATTGTTTTACCTTTTTTTGTAAAGAACGTTTGACTTAGTCTTTGCAAATTCGCTTTGTAGACACTGGATCGGTACTTCCGCCTACGTCACACGTGACATTTCCAATGTGAGTTCGTAATGCGTGGCACATCACGGAGCAGTGCAAGACGAGCATTTGTAGTTAAAAAGTATATGTTTTTTTTTATTTTTTTTAGAAAATGACCGTTAGATAAGACCCTCATTCCTCGACTGGGATCATGTAGAGCCCTTTTTTTTTAGAAAATGGCCGATCGTTTTGCTAGACAAGACCCTCGTCTGGGACTGTGTCTTTGAAGCTGCATTGAAACTGCAATTTGGACCTTCAACCCATTGGTAGCCATTGAAGTCCACCATCTTATGATGTTTTCCTCACCTTTTCCTCCTTTTCTTTTTGACTGAAGAAATTAAGACATAAACATTGTGGATGACATGGGAGTGAGTAAATTATCGGGAAATTTTAACTCTGAAGTGAACTAATCCTAGTACTTTGGATTATTTTTATGATGGATGGATGCACTTTTTTGGGCTTCAAAATCGTAAGCGCCATTCACTACCATTGTAAAACTTGGAAAAGCCAGGATATATATATATATATATATATACACACACAGTGCGAACGGGAAGTATTCAGACCCCCTTAAATTTTTCACTCTTTGTTATATTGCAGCCATTAGCTAAAATCATTTAAGTTAATTTTTTTTCCTCATTAATGTACACACAGCACCCCATATTGACAGAAAAACACAGAATTCTTGACATTTCTGCAGATTTATTAAAAAAGAAAAACTGAAATGTCACATGGTCCTAAGAATTCAGATCCTTTGCTCAGTATTTAGTTGAAGCACCTTTTTGATCCAATACAGCCATGAGTCTTTTTGGGAAAGATGCAACAATTTTTTCACACCTGGATTTGGGGATCCTCGGCCATTCCTCCTTGCAGATCCTCTCCAGTTCTGTCAGGTTGGATGGTAAACGTTGGTGGACAGCCATTTTTAGGTCTCTCCAGAGATGCTCAATTAGGTTTAAGTCAGGGCGTTGCGTTGAAGACACGGAGTTGTTGTGAAGCCACTCCTTCATTATTTTAGCTGTGTGCTTTGGGTCATTGTCTTGTTGGAAGGTAAACCTTCGGCCCAGACTGAGGTCCTAAACACTCTGGAGAAGGTTTTCGTCCAGGATATCCCTGTACTTGGCCGCATTCATCTTTCCCTCGATTGCAACCAGTCATGCTGTCCCTGCAGCTGAAAAACACCCCCACAGCATGATGCTGCCACCACCATGCTTCACTGTTGGGACTGTATTGCACAGGTGATGAGCAGTGCCTGGTTTTCTCCACACACACCGCTTAGAATTAAGGCCAAAAAGTTCTATCTTGGTCTCATCATACCAGAGAATCTTATTTCTAATGGTTGACTTTCTACAACTTTCTCCCATCTCCCAACTGCATCTCTGGAGCTCAGCCACAGTGATCTTTGGGTTCTTCTTTACCTCTCTCACCAAGGCTCTCCTCCCCCGATAGCTCAGTTTGGCCGGACAGCCAGCTCTAGGAAGGCAGACATTTTTTTGTAACCTTGGCCAGATCTGTGCCTTGCCACAATTCTGTCTCTGAGCTCTTCAGGCAGTTCCTTTGACCTCATGATTCTCATTTGCTCTGACATGCACTGTGAGCTGTAAGGTCTTATACAGGGAGTGCAGAATTATTAGGCAAATGAGTATTTTGACCACATCATCCTCGTTATGCATGTTGCCTTACTCCAAGCTGTATAGGCTGGAAAGCCTACTACCAATTAAGCATATTAGGTGATGTGCATCTCTGTAATGAGAAGGGGTGTGGTCTAATGACATCAACACCCTATATCAGGTGTGCATAATTATTAGGCAACTTCCTTTCCTTTGGCAAAATGGGTCAAAAGAAGGACTTGACAGGCTCAGAAAAGTCAAAAATAGTGAGATATATTGCAGAGGGATGCAGAAGTCTTAAAATAGCCAAGCTTCTGAAGCGTGATCATCGAACAATCAAGCGTTTCATTCAAAATAGTCAACAGGGTCGCAAGAAGCGTGTGGAAAAACCAAGGCGCAAAATAACTGCCCGTGAACTGAGAAAAGTCAAGCGTGCAGCTGCCAAGATGCCACTTGCCACCAGTTTGGCCATATTTCAGAGCTGCAACATCACTGGAGTGCCCAAAAGCACAAGGTGTGCAATACTCAGAGACATGGCCAAGGTAAGAAAGGCAGAAAGTCGACCACCACTGAACAAGACACACAAGCTGAAACGTCAAGACTGGGCCAAGAAATATCTCAAGACTGATTTTTCTAAGGTTTTATGGACTGATGAAATGAGAGTGAGTCTTGATGGGCCAGATGGATGGGGCCGTGGCTGGATTGGTAAAGGGCAGAGAGCTCCAGTCCGACTCAGACGCCAGCAAGGTGGAGGTGGAGTACTGGTTTGGGCTGGTATCATCAAAGATGAGCTTGTGAGGCCTTTTCGGGTTGAGGATGGAGTCAAGCTCAACTCCCAGTCCTACTGCCAGTTTCTGGAAGACACCTTCTTCAAGCAGTGGTACAGGAAGAAGTCTACATCCTTCAAGAAAAACATGATTTTCATGCAGGACAATGCTCCATCACACGCGTCCAAGTACTCCACAGCGTGGCTGGCAAGAAAGGGTATAAAAGAAGAAAATCTAATGATATGGCCTCCTTGTTCACCTGATCTGAACCCCATTGAGAACCTGTGGTCCATCATCAAATGTGCGATTTACAAGGAGGGAAAACAGTACACCTCTCTGAACAGTGTCTGGGAGGCAGTGGTTGCTGCTGCACGCAATGTTGATGGTGAACAGATCAAAACACTGACAGAATCCATGGATGGCAGGCTTTTGAGTGTCCTTGCAAAGAAAGGTGGCTATATTGGTCACTGATTTGTTTTTGTTTGGTTTTTGAATGTCAGAAATGTATATTTGTGAATGTTGAGATGTTATACTGGTTTCACTGGTAAAAATAAATAATTGAAATGGGTATAAATTTGTTTTTTTTTAAGGTGCCTAATAATTATGCACAGTAATAGTCACCTGCACACACAGATATCCCCCTAAAATAGCTAAAACTAAAAACTAAAAACTAAAACTTCCAAAAATATTCAGCTTTGATATTAATGAGTTTTTTGTGTTCATTGAGAACATGGTTGTTGTTCAATAATAAAATTAATCCTCAAAAATACAACTTGCCTAATAATTCTGCACTCCCTGTATAGACAGGTGTGTGGCTTTCCTAATCAAGTCCAATCAGTATAATCAAACACAGCTGGACTCAAATGAAGGTGTAGAACCATCTCAAGGATGATCAGAAGAAATGGACAGCACCTGAGTTAAATATATGAGTGTCACAGCAAAGGGTCTGAATACTTAGGACCATGTGATATTTCAGTTATTCTTTTTTAATAAAAAAGAAATTTAAAAAAAAAATGTCAAGAATTCTGTGTTTTTCTGTCAATATGGGGTGCTGTGTGTACATTACTGAGGAAAAAAATGAACCTAAATGATTTTAGCAAATGGCTGCAATATAACAATAAGTGAAAAATTTAAGGGGGTCTGAATACTTTCCGTACCCACTGTATATATAAATATAACTGCAATTGTGTTCGTCTGAGAGAAGAAAGTCATATACACATGGCTTGAAAGTGAGTAAATAAAGAGATAATTTTTATTTTTAGGTGAACTATCCCTTTCATGGCACTCAAATAATGACATCATGCAAGGCTAGAATGTGTTAGAAATGTGCTAGAAATTTTCAGCACCGTTGTTCCAAGGAATTCATTAAAACAGGTGGGGAAAAAAGCCTTTGGGGGATTTTAATGCTTACAGAATCCACCTACAGACAGAAGATGATTCAAACAGGTGGAAGATGAATCCCCACTGACAACTAATAAAGTATACCAGCCAACAACGGAAGGTTACTCTTTAAACCACAAACAATAAACCAATATAAACTCTTTAAGATCTGCAAAGAGATCTCCCGCCGCATATGGGGCCACATTGCTGCAATTACGACTGTACATCAAGACAGCTTATGAACCCTAGGTAATGACTCAGGCACTTATCTGCTGTCTCCTAGTCTCCTAATACATTGTTTATTGGCGTACCACACAGCCCTAATTAAACACAAGAGCTCCTCTGGTGAGTTAAGGGAGAAAAAAGTGAGAGAAGCATCAGAGCTTCGAACGGTAATTAACCTAAAAACCGAGGCTTTATAGGAGACTGGTTTAATGAAGTGTCATTCCTTTAAAGAAACAAAACTGTTTGCTAACATTCAGGGTTCACGTTACGCCACGGCACTTTTAATTGCTACTCTTCTGACGTGCATGATAGGCGAAGAAAGGTTGTTAGAAGAGGAACTGACCCAAGAGTGACAGAAAAGCAGAAAGAGTAAGAGCAATCATTTGATTCACGTTTCTTTTTGTTTCTTTGAGGTGAAAGCAAGCCAAACTGAGCTGTCAAATGTCTGCATTTGCTTCCCTCGTATGAAAACTGCCGGTTAAGAAATTGGATCAATAACAAGGCTTGACACAAACAGATCACTTTGCTTTTGCGAAAAGTTAGAATGCAGACATGAATGTGTGGACCATCACACGAAATGGTTCTTGAGCAGCAAATCAGCATAGTAGAATGGATCATGTGACAGCTCTGACATCACAGGAATACATTTAATTTCTATTTTAAATTGCAATCATATTTCACAATAATGCTTGATTACTTTATTGATCAAATAAATGGTGAGAATAAGAGACTCCTTTCAAATATAGATTCCAAAACCTATGCTGTGCCTACATTGTCAGCTGCCTTTTAAGGTAAGGAGGGTTGTGGAACACTGTACATAGTCAGAAAATATGCACCTCCCACCAACAACATTCCTTACATAGATTACACACAGTTTACAATTGATTCCAGTGGAGTTTGAGATTAGACATGACACACCAGCATCAGTGGCATTCAACAAAAACCAAGGTATCGAAATCTGACGAAAATCAACGAAATCTGATGACATCATCAAATGTGTGTGTGCGTGTGTGTGTGTGTGTGTGTGTGTGTGGTGCGTCCAAAGATGAGCCAATAGTTTTGGTCATGACTCAGCAAATTATACAAATTATACCACTGTTAAGAATGAAATACTTCACAGAACATTTTCCAGCACTTCAAAGCTCAAAAGTTCGAATATTATACAATTTAACAGCTATTTTTAATATGATGACCAAAAATGTTTCTTGTTCATCTTTTAAAGATTGTCCGCATTGGTAAAACTAAAAGTTTCATGGTGAAATTACTGCTATAACCAGTAGATGGCAGCAGAGGAGCACTCCTTCATATGTATTTTTTCACAAGTTTTGCTTTTGAATTTATTTTTAGAGATTATCAAATCCTAATTTACTAATGACACGCAGGAAAAAAATAGAAGGCTAAATCATGCGCACAATTCGTTCCCTCGATTTACTAAAACATGCACACGATTTACTATTTCGTTCCTTCGATTTACTAAATCATGCGCGTGATTTATAAATCGAGGGAATGAATACATTTTTTCCTTGCATGTCATGTGCGTAAACCTACGTAGGTTTCGTAAAAATGATCAAAAATTTATATTTTGCGTCTATTATTGTGTGAAGTATGTATTTGTATCACAAATTCTCATGAAAAATGAAATCTTTTCTTCAAATTGTGAATGAAATTACAGAGTACTTCGATCTTTATAATCACTGAAGCTGTCAGTCAGTGCAACGCAAACTCACTGAGTGTGAAAACTCCCGTTTTAATCGATGAATCAGACTAAACTTCAAAATAAATCTTTTAAATCTCTTCTTTGTTTGTTATAATTGGAGGATCAGTGTCCATAAAAAAACTTTTTGAGAGAAACTGAGTATTTCTGATTATAAATACACACATTTGCAGTGCCATTAAACTTCCGTGACAAAAATACAACCAGATCGCTTTAATTTACTTTATTTATCTTTTATTAAATGATTACAAATCATGTTATACGTAGTAAAATAACTGTTAATCCTCCAATAAAAATATATTACTTTGCATTGACCTTACCAAGATATGGCAGCCCTGCCATACCCAAATGACGCCCCTGCGTACACAGACTGAATATATGAGCGTCACACCAACAGCATTCCTTACATTAAGTACACACAGTTTACAATTGATTCCAGTGGAGTTTGACCTTAGACGTGACACACTAGCATGGGAAAATAGTGCATTTGAATAAGATTGATCTATTGTTGTCAGTACTTTTTGGTATCAAAGGAAATCAGCATAGTCAGCATTTCTCTTGCTTCGGCCTACAACGCCTTAGAATGCTTTTGAGGTAGGCCGCTTGATTGGTGTCTGAACGTACAGCCATCATGCAGCAGTCACTGTCAGTGGGAAATGGATGGCGAACATTTTGTCGCACAAGGAAATTCCCCTTGAGCGGCAGGACAATATGAGGCGCATGTTAACACGGTGGTCTCATTAGAAGAATTCTCAAACACGCTGGACATCCATCATGCAGAAGAGCAGGAAGGACAGACCATTCACTCTTTTCCAGAACAGAAGCTTGGTAAATGAAGTGCAAGACTTGGCCATTGATTCCTATATCTTCTATTCTTTTTTCCACACAACAGTGTTGGTCCTCTGGGTGCCAGAAGTTTTGATGGTTGTTGTAAAGCCATAATTGGTCAGCATGTGGCATTTGTCCCATTATCCTTTCAGCGCGGGGTCAATAATTTTTAAACACGCTGTTGTGGCTCAAATGTGTATCATTCCAGTCGAGTGTTGATCGATACGTCTGTGTTGTCTAAAAAAGCACCATTACTGTGTGTGTTTGTATGCCTTTGGGGTGTGTAACGCTGATTGGAAAGCCTGGATGGATGATGGTCATCTCAGAGAGTCTAGATGAGTTTCCCACTCTTCGGGGAAGTCAAATTTACAAACTATATCTGTAATATCTCCATTATTTCTTGTGGACAGGAACGAAATGAAGCCTTCTGCATTTTGGATTTTTCGCCATTGAAAAAGCCAACCTTGCCTCATTGAAAAAATATGCCTCTAAATGTTTGCAAAACTCCAAAAATGCACCAACATATATGGGATTATTTTATGGATAAAAAGCTCGTAACTACTATCACTAGAAGAAATTGAAATAAAGCATTAAACATGAAAGTATTGTGCAATTATTTGATATTTCTCCTTATATAGAACATTTAAAGGGTAAAGGGTTCTTTAAAATTGAGTCAAGAATCCTTAAGTTCTATGTAGAACCTCGCTGAAATATTTTTTCCCCTTAAACAGTATAGAAGCAGTGAAACATCAACAACTTTTATTCCTTTTCACACGATTGGCATATTATCGATTAATATTTCGGTGCAATACTATGACCTCAAAACACTTTTACCATAGCGCATGATTTGTAAACTAATGGACATTGATGCTCGCATGATGCATATGTATGGCTTTTCTGATTTTATAAACTGGCTCGGTAGCTCAACTGGTACAGCATTCCGATGCAAAGCGCTCGTCTCGTGAAACAAGAAAGATAAAAGAGTTCAAAGACAGGTAGAAGCAAGCTAAAATGGCATGGTTACTTCAGAAAATGAAGAGAGACATATGAACTCAAATATTCTCATTTAATTCTTTCTAGACCAAATGACACATGCCAAAAATGAAAATTCTGTTATTAATTCCTCACCCTCACGTCGTTCCAAACCCATAAGACTTTCGTTCTTCTTCGAAACACAAATGAAGATCTTTTTAATGAAATCTGAGAGATGTCTGTCCCTTCGTAGACAGCTGCACAACTGACACGTTGACATTTTAAAAAAAGTTCATGAAGAGAAACTAATTCATATTAATTGAGCGGTTTAGTCCGAATTTTCTGAAAAGACATGTTTGGTTGGATTAAAACGAACCCTGGTGCGATTGCTCAGTTAGTGCGGTTCGTTTGAACATATCTGAACGCTGCCATCCGAACCCTGGTGCGCACCAAACAAGCGCTAAAAAGATGGGTCTCGGTCCGCTTCCAAACGAACTCTGGTGCGGTTCCATTGATATATGAACACAACACGGACCAAAGACATGTAAACAAACCAAAAACAGGACGTGATGTCACAAGATGCGACGCTACAAGTCAGCTGATTTGACGACGTGGAAAGATCGGTGTGTCCAAAATGAATAGAGGTCAAACGTGGAGCAACGAGGAGGTGAAGTGCCTCATCAATATTTGTTTCTGCAAACAACGGAGGAAATCCTGATGCTGTTTTGAATGTTTTGAACATTTTATGAGCTCTTCGTGAGTTCTCAGCTGGTAGAAATAAAGCATATGTACATGCATAAAATGATGGTGTTTAATCCAGAACACAGCATTGTTTTGAATGTTCGGTAAGCGAGCTCTGTCACGAAATATACGCCATAAAAGCCGAACAATCAGGTAGTGACCGTATCTCTATGCTTTTGGTTCGGTAACTTAAGGTTCGCTGTTAAAAATGCCAGTGTGAATGCTAAACGGACCAGGACTATATGTTTTGTTTTTGGGTTTTTTTGGTCCGGACCAAACGAACCAAACCAACCGAACTACAAGTGTGAACGCACCCTCAATCGCTTTATATGATGAACAGATTGAATTTAGGCCTTTATTCTCGATATTGGTTAGCGGACATAAACAGAAGCTCAACAGAACCTGCTTGACGCGCCAAAACAAACCTCTCGTTGAAGCTCAAACGTGATGCGTAACACGAGAATGAATCTCATTGGTTCTCACACGTCAAGCAAACATGCTTGAGCTTCCCTTTATCACAACTAATGTGCGAGTTGATGAATGTTTATATGTGAATAAATTAAATCTGTTTGTCATATAAAGCGATCGAGTCTCTTCAGAAAATTTGGACTAAACCTCTTAATTCACATGGATTATTTTAACGATCGCTTTATGAACTTTTTAAAGCATCAAAGTGCGTTGCTGTCGATGGAGGGACAGAAACTGCTCAGATTTCATCAAAAAGATCTTCATTTGTTTTCCGAAGATGAATGAAAGTCTTACAGGTTCGGAATGACATGAGGGAGAGTGAATGATGACAGAGTTTTCATTTTTGAGCGAATTATCCTTTTAAGTCTCATGAGCTTTGGAATGGCAACCTCAGAGCGATTAAATTTTCTTCTGGGATTACCTCATCAAAGCAGTTTGTCATAAGTGTGGCTGTGTGACAAAAAAAGACAACGCATCAACATCTCCACGCTGACATCCACTTCATCATCAGGTCACAAATGAGCAGTTCACTTCTTACTAATCATTATGCAAAGTGAGAAACCTTAAAGGTCTGCTGGGCAAGTGTGAGCCCCATTGGGCAGCATTTCGATTGAACACTCTTTAAGGTCGAGCGCTCTTCTCGCGAGTGAAGTATGCACACAAACAAGGAGAGGAAAGGTTGGTTCATTTGTTTAATAGATGTTAGTTCTTTACTCAAGCACAAGCGGGAATCAAATGTTGTGAATTTGTTGAAACTTGTTCATTTGATTTGAGCCTGTGAGCCATTTCTTTCACTGCTAACATGACGTAGCTAAAGTGAGTTCGTTTCGAAATAAAAATGAAAAGCATCTGCTAAAAGGCTGCTTACTTACTAGAGGACATCTGGCATATGTTTTGGGGGAACCGGTCTCGCAGGAGAAATGCTGAAGAGCTCAACAGTAGGGTTCCCAAAGTAGAAATCTCTTAACGAAATTGATTTTGCGCTACAAACCATAACAACCCATAAGTACCATGTGAAGTATTAGACTATCCCATTACATGACACACCAATCAGCACAGCTGGAGTTCCTAGAGAAATTTGAGATGGGAACTGTAGGAAGCAATGCTGGGCTAAGAGCCGCCACACCTTTCATCCCAAACTTGAGAATTTGTATTGAATTTTCTTGGGCAGCTGACTCTTTTTTTTTTTTTTTAATCCTTGATAGTTACCATCTCGTTTGGCTTTTTAAAAGACCCGCTGTGGTGAAAATCAAGTTTTTAATGTGCTTTAAGACAAACCATGTGCAAATTCATAAGTCAATGCCATTGCTGAGTAATTTCTCCTTTAAACTGCAGTAAAAAAAAAACACTGTTTGAAATCGCTCTTCTTGTCTGCGTCACAAACATGTAACCAAACCCGTCGACATGTGGGCAAGCTTTAGCATATCATTAACTATGCTGCGAAGCAGAGAAATGTTGATACCTAAAATAAATCGGGTACATTTAGCAATATAGCGTAGGGCTGCACGATTTAATCGCACGATACGAAAAATAACATTGAACTTGAATGCGATTATCGCTTAAACGCGATCCTAAAATCGCATAGGCTGCAATTATTTTTTATGCGCAGCTTGTCAATGAAGTACGGCTCCAAATGCTAATCCAACTGAAAGCACTTGAGTTTGAGTCGCTTATAATGTACATTTGAAAAAGTAACTTGCATCAAACATCTTTCCAGACATGTTAACAACAAAAGATAACATTTACTAACACTTTTACTCCAAACTCACTTCATAACGACAGTTGAGCTTCTGTGAGATGATGAGTCTACTTACACAGAATAAGGCAGTCGTGTGTTTATTAGTCATGTTTAAAGCATTTCAATCTTCTGTTTATTCAGCTACAGAGATATAACACGTGTTATCTTCTTCTGCGGCAGGGTTTATTTTGAGTTTCCGCACAAGAGCGCCCTCTGGCTTTCAGATGGAGAAGCATTTACTACTGATCACAGAGCTGTACAGCTCTGACAAGCTGCGCATTAAATAATCACAGGCTTTGCCAAATCGCATGTGATTTAATTGCAATCAATCATGTAGCCCTAATATAGCGGGCGATTTATGAATATTACGATGAACTATATGCCTTTCTCCACTGACGTTCCAAGTTGTTCAAAGCGTTTCTAAGGATGCTGTTTTTTAGAAGGCAGACTAAGATGGCGAATGGGAAAATGGTTTGCGTAACATTAGCAACACATTATTAATTACCACTATGTGTCTGATGTTGTAGAGAGCGATACGTAAAGCGCATTAACATTCCATTTCTTCTTCTGGTTTCTGATTCAAACACATATGGCTGAATTGAACCAGTATTGTGCAGTGTTTACTACAGTAAAGCTGAGCGAGTGGATCAGGTATTCTGAGCTGGTGTGATTGAGTGGAGGCGGGGCAAGTTTGCATATTCATGGATTCGCTTGTAGTTACATTCAAGCTATTTTAAGGCATTCTATTTTTTCATAGGAAAACACATTTCAATAGGCCTTTTGTGATCAAAGATGAGTTTTAAGGGATAAAATGATTGACTACATGGGTCCGTTGAACCGTAGAGTAAATCATTCTGTCACAAGTTCCGCTCAAGAAAAGATTGGTTGTCTAATAATGTTGTTTGGTCAGTTTATATGTCTTACATGGTTATACTGAGGACAGTTTATTGCTGAAAGTGTTTATTCCCTCCAGTTCATTTTAAACACAGCAAGATATACTGAAATTTGCAAGTAACGTTGCTCTGAGACACAAAACCTGCAATTCTGAGTGTTGCTTTACAATTCAGATTTGCCGTTTTGTTTTTGACTGCTTCCTCCCTGCGGTGTTGAACTTGTGGGTGTCTTTCTATGCGTTTGACCTTTCTTTTGCTCTGACTATTCCTCATGAAATCGCATACGTTTGGCTGTGTGAAGCAGTAGAGGTTCAAAAGTAGACTTGTTTTGAGGTTCGCCAAAGCAGATGATTTAGTCAGTTGTAATTGATCATTTCCAGTATGCCGTTTCTGTCAAGCTGCAGCTGAGAAACTTGTCTGATGTTTAACTACATTTCTTGTCATATCGCAATATGATCTTTGGTTAATGAACAAATCGTTCTTTTGAATTGATTCGTTTGTGAATCTTTAAGGGGTGGCTTTGTTTAAGAATTTTCTTGCAATCATTTATGTGATTATTAATTATATAATTTATATACATATATATATATATATATATATATATATACACTCACCTAAAGGATTATTAAGAACACCTGTTCAGTTTCTCATTAATGCAATTATCTAATCAACCAATCACATGGCAGTTGCTTCAATGCATTTAGGGGTGTGGTCCTGGTCAAGACAATCTCCTGAACTCCAAACTGAATGTCAGAATGGGAAAGAAAGGTGATTTAAGCAATTTTGAGCGTGGCATGGTTGTTGGTGTCAGACGGGCCGGTCTGAGTATTTCACAATCTGCTCAGTTACTGGGATTTTCATGCACAACCATTTCTAGGGTTTACAAAGAATGGTGTGAAAAGGGAAAAACATCCAGTATGCGGCAGTCCTGTGGGCCAAAATGCCTTGTTGATGCTAGTGGTCAGAGGAGAATGGGCCGACTGATTCAAGCTGATAGAAGAGCAACTTTGACTGAAATAACCACTCGTTACAACCGAGGTATGCAGCAAAGCATTTGTGAAGCCACAACACGCACAACCTTGAGGCGGATGGGCTACAACAGCAGAAGACCCCACGGGTACCACTCATCTCCACCACAAATAGAAAAAAGAGGCTACAATTTGCACAAGCTCACCAAAATTGGACAGTTGAAGACTGGAAAAATGTTGCCTGGTCTGATGAGTCTCGATTTCTGTTGAGACATTCAGATGGTAGAGTCAGAATTTGGCGTAAACAGAATGAGAACATGGATCCATCATGCCTTGTTACCACTGTGCAGGCTGGTGGTGGTGGTGTAATGGTGTGGGGGTGTTTTCTTGGCACACTTTAGGCCCCTTAGTGCCAATTGGGCATCGTTTAAATGCCACGGCCTACCTGAGCATAATGAACAATCATTTTAGAACAATTTTTCATTCAGTTTCCATGAAAAATATGTTGTGAAACAACAATAAAAAAATGAAATGCACAATTCTGGGATATATTTGAGTGATAACTCGGCTCAAAATAATCAGATCTTGAACAAGTTCAGAGGGGAAAGTAAATATGTTTAAATTCCAATAAATGCTGTTCTTTTGAAGAATCCTGAAAAAAAACTAAACAATATGAATTAAGCAGCACATCGATAATAGTAATGTTTCTTGAACAGCAAATCAGTATATTAGAATGATTTTTGAAGGATCATGGGCCACTGAAGACTGAATTCAGCTTTGTATCACAATAATAAATTCCATTTTTAAATATATTCAAATAAAAAAAGCTTTAAATAGTAATAATATTTCATAATATTACAGTATTTTTTTACTGCATCAAATAAATGCAGCCATACCTTCTTTTAAAGACTTTTGAATATAAGCAAATAGTTTTGGATAATGTTGCATCTACGCCATTCATGGTTATTTTTTAGATTTCAGTTACATTTGTGTTTAGTTTTGTACCCTAAATAGGTTGCTACTTGATGTCCAGAGTAAAATCAGTGTAAAATTGGGATCCCATAGTAGCCAAAACCAGTCGTCCAGCATTTTTTGTTTTCCAGATGCTCACCCACCAAGCATGTTTTTCGGAAAACTCCCAGTCATAGTAAAGGAAGTTGTGTTGCTTCTTTTGAGAAAAGGATTTGCGGCAAAACTAGAGGAGATGAGGGAGATCACGGAGGTGATGCTGAAAGAGAGAGTGATGCGTTGGCAAAGCTCTCTGCAACCCTCCTGTCTGGACGTGTGCGCATGCGCCGGCGACCTTCCTACACACTCTTGCAAGTCTCTCCCTATCTTTTAATCTCTCTCTCTCTCTCATTCCGTCTGAGGCGCTCTCCCAATCTGTCTCTCTCGTTCACATTTCCTCCCTCTCCATCACTGACTCTTCCCTTTCTATCATCGGTGTCTCCGCATCATGCAACAATGACATTCCTGTACTAATTAGCTCTTTGCTAGCGTGTTTAGGTGAGGGAAGGCGAAAGTTTTGGAAGATGGAAGCACACTGCCCTCCGCCCCCGGCCGCTATAGATTTTCCATTCCCCCCTATCGCAGAGAACGTAAAAAGAATCACAAACCCGTGGAATTTTTCTTCTTCCCGTTATTAACGGGTGGCTCGTGTGATGAATGGCGGTGGGGAGATACTGACAGCTCACCTGTAGCCCGAACTCGACCGGCATTAGGTTACATTTAAAGCACAGAACTGCACAAAAAAAAAAAAAACACACACACAGGCACGCTCTTCTGATGAATAATGATTGACTGCCTCTGAAAGATCTGCGTCAGTTGTAGCTGCTGCTTTCTGAACTGTGCCGCAGGCAATTACTTTGTTTTATATTAAAAAAAAAAAGGAGGAGGAGGAGGACAAGGAGAGAGAGAGGGAACAGCTCGGAAAAGATCACAGTGCCATCTAGTGGAGGCTGCCGGTGGAAGAGGTTGTTGTTTACAGGAAAGCTAATTAAATTACCCCATTAACTCAGCTTGAGTTTTTCAAGAAAACAAAAAAAAGGTGTGTGTGTGTGGGAAGGTTAGCTATAAAACACGGCTATATTCGTATACTTCCAGCACTCGGGTAACTACTTTATTTCACCATTTATCAGAGCAAGAAGTAGTTCCACTGAGACACACAATCTTTCAAAGGTTAATGACGGAGACCCTCGACTATATTTCCTCATAACAGGCCGGAGACGAAACACACCTTATCTTTAACGTCCTCCTATCCATGCAACAGATCCTCATATCATTTTCCAGTACTAGCATTGTATATGCCACTGCAGATTTTATGTGGAAATCAATCAGGGATCCCTTTATGGATTCCCCCACGCCTGCTTTTAAAACATTCATCTCTGTGTTGGCTGGGACGGCGAGGGCTAAAAATATCCCGCTTTAGGTTTAGCGGCCAACAATGCAGGGTAGGAAATCTACTTTGCACCCGGATCAATAGGTACGGGTTTCCTGTCAAGTGCGCCGGCAACCTCTTTAGTCATTCAAGCCCCTTTCAAACGGCTCCCGAGTTCACACTGGAATCTTTGTGTCCCGCCAATTTCTAATTTCACGATGTTTTGGTTGGAGGATTAGCCATGCCGCCATGGAGCACTATTTCTTTGGAGTCTGAAGAAGAGGGCTCAGGGAGAAAGAAAAAGAGGAAATCTGTTTCCATAAGGGAAAGGTTTTGAAAAATGCAATTTATTCCTCTTGCTTTGAGGCCTGATTTATTTCATATCACGGTCTAAGCCGCAAACCAGAGAACTTACCTGGCCGGTTGAGAGAAGGTGAATTGGAAAAGCTTATCTCCGAAGTGCACTTACTCCCAAGTTGGGGTGTTTTTAAGGCCGATTATGGCATTTGCCGTATGTGAATATGAGATGAGTAGTTGTGTGTGAGTCAGCATATATAAGTCAATGCTACTATTAGCAAATGTGGAGCTGCAGAAAGCGGTTATTACACTCATGGACTCCCACCACAACATCCCTACACCAATATACTATTGAGGTGACGTGACACAATGACCGGACCGGGTGTTAATCCTGTGGTGCTTTGATATGCAGCACAGCGCTGAATGACTGTTGTATTCATATTCAAGTGAATCTCACAAAACCTGTCAAATTTCACCCCAGACTTTATGGAAACGAAGAAGGAAATTATATATTTGCCTACATTAAAGGTTTACGGGTCCATTAATACTTTTTGTGGCAATTACACACAGACACATATTGAAATGGATATAAATAAGTATACTTTTCCTAATACAATTATCTATTTATTTAACAAATGTTATTAATGTGTTTAACTTTATATTATATATAGTTTATCATTATCATTTAGTACCTTTGTCATATATTTGATCAAAAATACAGAAAAAACAAAAATATTGTGAAATATTATTACAATTTGAAACAATGGTTTTCTATTGTAATGTATTTTAAAATGTAATTTATTTCTGTGACACAAAGCTGCATTTTCAGTATCATTACTCTTCAGTCTTCAGTGTCACATGATCCTTCAGAAATCATTCTGATATGCTGATTTGAAACTCAGTTATTATCAGTGTTTTTGGAACTTGTGATACTTTTTTCAGGATTCTTTGATGAATATAAAAGTTAAATACAACAGCATTTATTCAAAATAGAAATCTTTAGTAACAGTATAAGTTTTTGCTATTACTTTTTATCAATTTAACACACCAGTGCTGTATAAAAGTATTAATTTATTTCAAAAATAAGAAAGAAAAAAGTTACTGACCCCATACTTTTGAACGGTGAGTATATTGTTGCAAAAAGATTTATTATTTATTATTTTAAATAAATGCTGCATGTTTTTTTTTCTTTCACTTTTTATTCATCAAAGAATCCTGAAAAAAAGTATCACAGGTTATAAAAAAAAATATTTAGCAGCACAACTGTTTCCAACATTGATAATAAATCAGCATATCAGAATGATTTCTGCAGAAAGGATGTGTTAAATTGATGATAGCAAAGACTTACATTGTTGCAAAAGGATTTTGAATAAAAAAATTTTAACTTTTAACATCAAATAATCATGAAAAAAGTACCCCCCCCCCAAAAAAAAATAAATAAATAAAATAAATAAATAAAAATAAAAAAAAACTGAATAGCAAATCATCATATCACAATGATTTCTGGTGGATCATGTGACACTGAAGACTGGAGTAATGATGATGAAAATTCAGCTTTGATCACAGGAATATATTCTATTTTAAAATATATTAAAACAGAAAACCATTATTTTAAATTGTAATAATATTTCACAATATCACTGTATTTTTGGGCTTAAATATAGGCTTGATTGACATAAGAGACTGATTTAAAAAACATCAATGTGTTTGTGTATTTATATATGAATTTAATATATTTTAATCAAACTACTTTTTTCTTAATTTTCTTTTTCTGTTTTGTCATTTAATATTTTAAACTCTTAAAATACTTTTATATTGGAAAGATGCATTAAATTAATAAAATGTGACAGTAAAGACTATCACGTTGTTACAAAAAAATCCTGGAAAAAAAATGTATATATATATATATATATATATATATATATATAATTCAATAATAAGCAAAAAAGCATATTGATTTCTGATGGACCTTTGAATAATTTGGCACTGAAATGTGGCTTTGGGTTTTGGTGAAATTCCTCCTACTAACATTTAGATAATCTACTGCAAAAAAAAAACATGGTACATGTCCAAAAAAACATTGCAGTACCAAGATTATTTTCTATAAGTGAATGTAAACAGGGCAAGCCAACTGCTGTATTTCATTCCCAAATGCACATGTTTTCCCGTCTTCGGGTTTAGCTGTTATTTCCGACCTGTGAGCAGCCTTCTGGCAACTAGTGAATTCCACACCAGACACACATCAGCGCTCATTCTGATGCTGTTTTCACACTGAGTTCATACAAAAGAGCTGCTAGGTTGTTACAGATAAGCAAATGATTTGAATTTAGGATTTGCATAATTATTTAACATATAAAAGTTAATGTGTTGCACAAAGAAGGTGGCAAACACTTAGATGAATGGACATTGAATTAGCATTGACACCAGACAGTTGCTATCAGTGTTCATCTATTTCCTTCACAGTCACTTCCTGAGGGTGTGTGAAAGATTTGTCATCTTCGTAAAGCATCAGATATGAAAATCTAGGCAGACATAATCTCTAATAAAAGTCGTGCCACTTCGAAAACACATTTTTCATATACATCTCCTCGTCCAATGATTTCATGGCTTCGGTACTTTTCGTTCAGTTTGTGTTGAGCTGGTGTTTTCTCAATAGATTTGTTCTGAGGAGAGTGCTGAACCCAAGCTGAAGTCAAAAGAAATGAATGGAGCTCTAGCTTGTGAAATATTTATGCACAATATACCCCCAACACTCCTCTACCATTTTCAGGGGGCAAAACAATGTTCCTCGGTCTCTACTTGATGTCACAGGCCTTAAAGGAACAGTTCACTTCTAAAATGAAAATGGAAGCCCACAGAACTACTTGCGGGGAAGTTGTGAAATTGGGCACACAGGTAGAGGACAGTCTGAAATTTAACCACAGCAATTTTGGAGTCTCTGACTCAATCGTTCTAGCGCCACCATCTGTCCAAAATTACACTTATGTTTATGCTAATGGTGCTAGAATCTAAATTCTTTTTCCCCTAGTTCCTTGGCTCAAGAGAAAAATGTTCCGCCATTTTATATTCGAATCCGTTTTTGAATTCCTCCTAGGCCGTTGATCGAATTTTCATGAAGATTGAACTAGATCATCTTCAGACAAAAAAAGTTATGGAATTCGGGTGGATTCGTCAAACCGTTCTCGCATAACACGCAAACAAATTTGTCAGAGGGCATGCTAAAATGGATGTGAGGCTATATCTCTGCGATGCGTTGGCGTATTCTAACCAAACTTGGAGTGTATGACAAGTATGACCTGAATGTACCTGCACAGTGCCACCTAGTGGTCAGAAGATTTGGAAAACAGACATTTTCGCTTATAACTTCTGAACGTTTTGGCCAAAATAACAAAACTGGTTTAGATTAACAAAATTCTTTAGATTCAGTATAGTATGCCGAGTCGAACAATACCCAGTTTTCCCACATCGGCCATTTTGGGCATCGGCCATTTTGGATGTTGGCCATTTTGGGCATCGGCCATTTTGTATTTTGACATAAAATGCTGTATTTTATGAACGCATTGGTGTATCGTTAGGAAAGTCAATGTGTGCCTTCAGCACCATGCCTTAAAGGTACTGAAAAATATTTGGGGCGGCGCCACCTTGTGGTCAAAAGTTATAAAGATTTATAATGATGAATACATTAGCATATGGATTTGGTATTAATAGATACCTAGATACAAATTTTGCCATAGCCATTTGAACTTATTGTACGCCATTTTGATTTTCTTTAAAAACCTACTTTTTCATACTTCTCCTAGACTGTTGGTCCGATTTTCACCAAAATCGAATCACATCATCTTCAGACGATGCTAGCAGAAAGTTATGGATTTTGTGCCAATAGATGAAACCGTTTTCATATACAGCATCAAGATTTCATGATGCCAAAACGATTCTGAGGCTGTATCTCTGCAATATTTTGGCATATTAACACTAAACTTGGCATGTGCCATTGTCTCCTTACACTGACCACATCAAATCAATTTCGTAACAGCACCACCTATTGGTCGAAAGTGATAAACCATTAAATCATATTACTATTTTACATATTTATGATTTTTTAACAATTATTGCCGAAAATTATGTAAAAAAAAATGTAAATGTAAAAAAAAAATATGAAATTATCTTAACATGTCTTTAATTGCTCATTGTTGCAGTTTTTCTGATGCCCGGCCATGCTTACATTACTTATTGTGCCTTCTTTGTTTTGTTTTTGTTTTTTTGTTTATTTGAGAGAAAAAAAATCACAAGCTCCTAATGATTCATGGAAGAAAGAAAATAATACAGGTTTGCATGCCAAATGATGGCTGAATCGCTCTGGGTTGAACTGTCCCTTTAATAGCCTTTCCAAGGCCAAAAAATGAAGGATATTGCACACAAAAACACACACAATTTTTGCTCGTACAATGTCTCAGTACAAAAAAAAGGGAAAAAAAGTGAATATAAGGTCTATAGAGAGCCAAAACAATCCATCGAGAAGGCAGTCAAAGAGTCCGGCTCATTTTTTCTGCCGTCTATGGGGAGTTGAAAGGGATGAGCAAGTAAAAATCACCAGCCGTTCTTTGCATAATTCAAGCACCCTGCAAAAAATGAATTAATGATCTCATCAGAGTGCTATTGTGTACACTAACTGTGTAAAATATGCCCAAGCAATTCATCTGCAACTGCAATGTGAGTTCTTATTGTAACATGACACTGGTAATTAAAGGTTTGTGTGACAGTACATTGTAGAACAATGCACACTTCCACAGCTAGTGGGTACGAACAACAGCACAATCCTAATAGCCAGCTTACGTTGCCTAGATACAGTTGCTGTAATTGTCACAGATGCATGGTTTTACTGCGAAAGCTAATTATGTTTTGTCTTTTGTTTGGCTTTTTTTTTTCAAACTACAATGCATTTGCCACCCCCAAACTTCACGTTTTCCCTGACACCTTTGCCACCCACATCCACAAAACGCGTTGGATTCGTTTTGCACAAACGGGACTGATTAAAACGAGAGATAGCATTTTCAACTGGTGGGTTATGATCCAAAAATGGGTCACAGGTCTTTAAAGGTCGTGGCCCGCATGGAAAAAGCAATGGCAAATAGAAATAATAATCTGAAGTTATAGTTAGACAACGAAATAAAAATGGTATAAGATGGACCATCTACTCATTCCTCAGTCAGTTTGTGAGATTTACTTTAAGCAACTAAATGTGCTTTGACATTCTTTGGAAAAAACATATATAATTAGCGACAAATCTAATTATGTATCTGTCAAAGGCTGTTTAAACTTCATTTTGTACTTTAGTGCAAATTTCACTTTGCCAGCATTTCTTATTCCATGTTTAAGATTTGTAAATTACGTGTGGTGTTGTTTATACATTGGTATATGAATGGTAGTGTAATAAATTGTATAAATATGGTGTGGTAGTCGTGGCCTAGTGGTGAGGGAGTCGGGCTTGTAATCTGAAGGTTGCTGGTTCGATTCCCATGCCAGTAGGGATTGTGAATAAACAGCACTCTCTCCATGACCATGACTAAAGTGCCCTTGAGCAAGACACCTAACCCCTAATTACTCCCCTTGTAAGTCGCTTTGGATAAAAGCGTCTGCTAAATAATGAAAAATGAAATATATTAAAAGGATAAAATTTGCTAAATAACTTTGTTTTGGAAACATTTCATTGTACACCATTCTTATTATCACTTGCTTGTATATTGAAAGTGTGAGGGATACAGTTAAGGATTGATGAGGGTGTAAAATGTATTATTTGCACGTCAGCACCACTTAAAGTGTTTAAAATTCAAATTTGTTATAATTCATTAGATGTCTAATTGGTTATGCTGTGGATGTCTGCATAAACAATTATAGAGCAAACATCAGCAGAGCCGAATTCTATAGATCATTAATCTACTCGAGTGCAGTTCTGTCACGTTAGTTCAAAGCATTTATGTGCGCGAGTCTCTTCCCTTTCCTTGATGCATTACAGACAGTCCTGAATCTGCTCACATCTGAACGCCAGAAAAGAGTTCTCAATGCAGAACACAAACTTGTGTCTGAAATTCCCAAGCTTCAGTGCACGTCGTCCTATTCTAGCCCTCTTATCTCCGGGGAATTTGGCAGCAGAGCCGACTTCTCTTCCTTTGTAAGGGATTTGAGGCAAGTGGATAATTGACTGATCGAGAAAACACTCGACGGAAGCCAATTAATGGCATTCTCCGCCGTGGCATTGCCACTGCCTTGATTTGCAGTGGAGTTTATTATCCCAACCAATGCATTAAATATTAATGTATACCCCAGCATGACTCTGAGGGGTTTAGTAAGAGGTATTCAGTTTTGTTCTGTATCAGGAACAACTGCTTTGGGGCTTTCAGATTGGTGCATTCACGATTATTATTTATATATGGAACTATTTGTTGTTGTATGCTCAGTTTTAATTAGCTACTTTTAATTGTAAAATACAATATGTTTAACCAAAAAAAAAAAAACTAGTGGCAATAACAACCATTGGCAATGTTTTCTCTGATTTCCTTTTACTTTTCTTTTCTTTTTTTTTTAAATTCAGCCTTATTTACTTTCAAATGTCTTTGATGTTTATGTGATTATTTTTTGTGTGTTTAATTAGAATAAACTCTACTTTTTTAAATTATTTAGATTTTATTGTGCATTTTTTATTTATAATTTATGGAAATTTTTTATTTATAATTTATGGAAATTTTTTATTTATAATTTTTGTCAAGTTATAGGACATATACACATTACTTTTAAAATGTGTGTTAAATTCAAGTGTGTGAACTAAACCGCAATCAAGCAAACTATATGTACTATGTATCCTTCACTGTAAAAAAAAAAATAATTGTTGGTTTAACTTAAATTTACCTGGTAAAGTTACCTGGTTGCCTTAATTTTGAGTTCATTGAAATTAAAAATTTGAGTTAATACAATGAAGGTGATTGGTTTAAAACTCAAAATATTATGTTATCTGAACCACATTAATTATAGAAGTCGATTTGACAAAAGGAAAAAAAAAACAATTTTTTTACAGTATATTTAATTTATACAGTACTTTTATCATAAAAAAATGCCTCCAGAAATGATTTTTTTTTGTTCCTCTTGTAGCTAGGGATCCCTAAAAGCATTGCCATAAGCTCTATGGAAAAAAAATCCAAATATTGTATCATTATATATATATACATATATATATATATATATATATATATATATATATATATATATATATATATATATATATATATATATATATATAATGTTACATATCATACATTGATCTAATGGACACAATAAGCTTGCGCGATTTACATATGAACCTGCTGGGAGACAACGGAAAACCAACATGGAGCAACAGCTTTCATTTCAGCTCTGAAAGCCACACGACCACAGTGAACACTGTGAGTGTGTGTTAGAAATCAGGAATGATGAGAGAACATTGTGCTTGGTCCGTTTCTCCATCTTCAAACCAAATCCCGTCTAGCTAGCACACTTCCCATAATGTTTATGCATTAGTTCAGAAGGCAGAGAGTCGGCAGTCTTTTGTGGCTGTTCGAACACATTCGACCATACGAAAGCAAGCCATTCAAATGCGTTTTTCAAAAAGTGGTGGAAAGTGGACAAGCAAAAATGTTTTAGACCACATGTTTAGCATCGTTCACTTGTGATCCGATCCACCAAAACGCATCTTAACACCAGGTGTAAACAGGGGATGAATCGGCACTTCCCTCAGATCATGATTGATCATACATTGTCACTTACTTCAACGTGTAACAATTTGCCTCCGATTTCTGGCGTTTGTCTGCAATTTCCACAACGACAAGTGAAAATTTGGGCTAAAATTGTGCAGTGTGCACCCCGCAGTTTTCTGAACAGAGAGTAGTGCTAATCTGACAAATAATTTTAGACATTAAACATGATATTACTACATATTACTACTTGAAAATGTTCTAATAATGTCTAGATTAGCAAGCAGGCGATATTAAAAAAAAGAATATGTCTCAGTGACAGCCGTGTTCAATATCCAGCACAAATCCACTGCTGCGTCGATTCAGTACAACGGCGATGACTCCGGCAAAGGGGTTTTTACCCACGGTGGAGGAGAGCTTTGGGAGAACGGAGGAGAGGCTGACACAAAAGGACTTGATTAAAGAATAAACATTGAGGGTAATAATTAAGAAGCGCTAATGAGGCGTGCAGGTCTCATCGCCTCTGCTCTTCCAGCCCTTCAGGGCCGGGACAGGCACTTGACAAGAGATTCCTAATTACACGACACAACTGCTGTCCTGACAATAGCTGTGATGACAATAACTCCAATGAGACACCAAACAGTGGAGCAGACTCGGAGTACAGTGAATGGATTAGTTGTCAGCCACTGGGAACAATTACTTGTGTTTTAACACTAGATTTTTAAATTTCAGAGGAAAACTAACCCTAATTGAAACTCATTATGTTGGCTTGAGAAAGCCTACATGCTATTTAAACTTAATATTCTTCTTCTTCTGAGACTAAACTTTTCAACTAGGGTTTTCAAGCTAGAACCACCAAATTCAGGTCAGACCTTCAGACTGTTCTGACTTAAGAGAGCTATACCTTCTCTAACAGATCTGACTTACGATTTTCGTTTAATGGAAGATCAAATCTATGAAAAGTCCCAGACTTTCATTAATGGGGTCAAGACTTTTATACAACAACTATTTAACTACTCCACCAAATATCTGTCAGTAGCAACGCCTTGCGACTACCTTAGAACATGTTAGTAATGCACTAAAACCATGTTAGCAACATGCAAGTAATGTGCTAAAAACATGTTAGCAACATGCAAGTAATGTGCTAAAAACATGTTAGCAACATGCTAGCTCATGGTAGCAACATGCAAGAAATATGTTGAATCATGCTAGTAAAATGCTAAAACCTGATAGAAATGTGTTAAATTATGCTAGCAACATGTTAAATCGTGTTACCAATGTACTAATTCATGCTAGCAACAAGCAAAAATGTGTTAATTCATGCTAGCAACAAGCAAAAATGTGTTAATTCATGCTAGCAATGTGTTAATTTATGCTAGCAATATGTTAAAACATGTTAGAAATGTGCCAAATCGTGCTATTAACATGCTAAAACAATGCTAAAAACATGTTAAATCGTGCGACCACCATACTAATTCATCCAAGCAATAAGCAAAAATATGTGAATTTATGCCAGCAATGTCCAATATGTTAAATCATGTTAACATGCCAAATCATCTTTCTATCTATCTATCTATCTATCTATCTGTCTATCTGTCTATCTGTCTATCTATCTATCTATCTATCTGTCTATCTGTCTATCTGTCTGTCTATCTATCTATCTGTCTATCTGTCTATCTGTCTGTCTATCTGTCTATCTGTCTATCTATCTATCTATCTATCTATCTGTCTATCTGTCTATCTGTCTATCTATCTATCTATCTATCTATATATATATATATCTTTGCTGATAGACTTTATTGCCTTCAAAACCCTCAGACTTTAAGATTTAAGGCTACTTTAAACTTCAAACTACTTCAAACTTTTTCAAACAGATCAGGCCTTCTAAAGTCAAAATCGAAGTTTGTCTTGACAAACTTTTTTTTTAATCTAGTTTTACTTATGCAATGCATTTCTAAGTGATAGAAAGTATTTAACAAGAAACAATCTAGGGCAGGGCTTATTTTTATCCATCTCGAATTGATTTAATCATGAAAATTGGGCCTTTTATACTAGAATGAAGAACTGAATGTGAGTTTGCTTAACATAATGTCTATGGGGATCTTTGTTTATTGATTAAACGCATTCAGCCTCAGTCACATCAGTGAAAAGTTGTTTCAGAGGCAGAGCAGATTGTTACAATTTGATGAAAGATTATAAAGACAAAACTTTTTTCTTGGGAATAACATCCAGTGATGAATCACGCACAATGTGTTGAACATCTTTTTTACACATTTTTTTATTTTACACATTTTTCAGAAACTCTGAATTAATGCATATAAATCTTCTCCCTGTAATTTGTCAAGAACTGATCCTACTTTAGACAAGTGTAACTGAACATGTTGTCACTGCAGCCCCCAACAACTCTAGCTTCATGTAATCAAAGATCCGTCTGTCTGCTAACATACCATATGTGAGCAACGACAAGCATTATTGCCTAAAAATGCAAAATCTCATAACTTCAACAGAGCAGAAGCGCATGGACAAAAAATAGGAATAAACATAAAAGAAGCAGGGTAACAAAAAGAGGGAGGTGTCGGAATCGATCCAGAGAGCAAGAGCGACACAAAAAGAGGCTGAATGTTTATTATGCGCTTGAAAGATGTCTGGAAAGCGCATTTTGGGAAAGTTTACAGGCTTTTGTCAAGACGCTGACGTTGTGAGACTCGTTAGAGCTGTTTGGAAAAGTTTAGCAAGTTCATGTCAAAATCCAAAAATATTTTGTTCATCTTTAAACTCTCAGTGCCGCCGGGCTCATCGTTCGAATTTTGTTTCATTCTGGGTTTAGAAGACAAACAGCTTTAAAACAGGATGTTACACAAAAACATGGCCACTTAAACAAATATTCAAATTAATATAAGTTTAGCCAGGATGCAAAATGTCTCCATTCATTACCAAAATGTTTTTGTAATCTACACTGTAAATGATTTCTGTTGTTTACACAGTATTATACTGTTTTTCTCAACAGTATCTTGCTGTATAAGCTGTGTACAGTATGTTACTGTATATTTTGTTGTTTTCACAGTATTGTATTGTATTCTCAACAGTTCAATACTGTGTACATGGTTGACAGTATGTTACTGTAGATTTTCAATGCATTCTGGGAAATTATCAGTAACTGTAAATCTAAATACAGTAGTGCAAATTGGCCGCGAAAAATACCACACAAGCTTTCGTGGGTAAAATTGCATCAATAAAAAAAATTCAGGACTGGGTGCCACGCATTAATACTCTTAATTTCTGTCAGTGGTGGGCGCATGAGAGCCATTTGAAAGTTTTTCTGTCATGTGAGTGCATCGTGTCTGTCTTCTCTCCCCACCTGGACAAGTGCTTCGTCATCTTCGTCGCGTGGTGAGTAATAAATCTTAATATTGTCATGCATACAGACATTAGTTCATTCTATGTTACTGTTAATTTAAATACAGTAATATGAAATGACCGCAACAAAAAAAACAACAACGACAATCTGCCATTTTGTAAAGAACTCTTTCATTTCTCTGAGTAACTTTGAGGGCGCCTTCGCCTCGCGCCGCTGTCTGTAAAGTTTTCTCCGTAAGTATCTTCTAAGTTAACTGAAAAATCTTAATTATTATTTTTTTTTTTTGCAAACCAAAATGTCAGTAATAGCGTAATGTTAGTTTAGAAGAACTGCCCGTGGCTTTGATGTTCTATAACGTCTGTCTGTACGTTAAGCTTGAAGCGGATTTCCTGTTAATAACTTAAAATACTTGATTAGTAAATGTGATTTTATAAACCTACATCGTATATGTAGCCTCTTATACGGTCAGAATTTACTAATAATTCGTTATTTAACTATTTTAAGTCGTTAGAAGCGCTGGTGCGTTCATTATTTTATATATAGGGTTGGGGATTGAGAATCAATCAGTATATCCTGAAATCGCATACCCAAGGTTAGGATTCGGATACATACGTTAACTTACTTGTTATTAAATTAAAATTTTGATTCCTCTAATCAATTAATGCGCGTTCATTTTCATGTAAATGAAATTTGTTTTTACACGTCTGTGAGGACCTGACTGGCAATCTGCCAGGACCGTGAGAGTTCAGTTTTCCAATTGTGTGATCGTAAATTAATTGTGTACAACAGTCCAACAAACGAGCATTAAGTAGTTATATTAGTAAGTGAGTTATACTTTGGACATGATTTATTCTGTTTTTTCTCTGTTTCGCCAACAAAAAGAACAGTTTAGCAAAGCCAGAGCAGAGCTTCTTAAATCTTCTGTATTTCTTAGAAAGACGACAATCGCTAAAAATCATTCAAAAATGTCATTCAAAAATGAGAGGATCATTCAAAACTTTTAGCTTAATTTTATTGGGAGCTTAGAGGTAGACTTTGAATATTTGTATTAAACATTAGTTGACCGTTTTGACTGTATTTTAACTGCCTGTTCTATTTTTTCCACAGGTGTGAGCTGTGCCATTTAAGAAGGCCGATCCATCTTGACGATTGGTGAATTGTAATTCGAATCTATTTATCTTAATGATTGAAATGGCCAAAAATGACCTTGATAAAATGTTTCATATCAGTCATATCATATCAGTTTATACATTCATTAAAATATCTTTCCTGAGGTAAATGTAACATTGCTTTTTAATTATAAATTGTTCTTTAGTTTTTTAAAACATGTTTTATTGTATTGTATTCCATTATTATTATTAATGTATTGTTCTGTGATTTTAATTCTGAATTATAAGTTGTTAATGTCTTGTTTTTTATTGTAATATGTAATTTTTACTAATGAATTTATAATAAACTTTTTTTGCAGTTAAAGCTTCAATTGTTATTTATCCTATTTCCCATCAACAGTTGAAATAACACTTCTACAGGTTTTCTACATATTCTAAAGGTTATACAGTAGCACTATAAAAGAAATTAAAATAACATTTCATAACTGCATAATACTATACGGTATTATTAAAAATCAGCAGTGTAATACCGTATTTTGATATGGTAAAAAATACAGTAAAATACTGTATTGAATTTTACAGTAAGCTAAACACTACTGTAGTTAGTGTTACGGTAATAATACTGTTTAATGAAATACAGCAACTACTGGATAATTGTTGCCAGTAAGTTACTGTTAATTTGACGATAAATTTTTTACAGTGTATGGCTTGTCATTTAAGAAGAAAACTACATATATATATATATATATAAAACATAAACATTGTCAATGCATTAACGTTTTACGACCTTCATCACGTTAGCTTGTTCTGCTAATGTTTGTTGCATTATTTATGTTAATATCTGAAATTCAAGCATGCGGCATGTGTAAACCACAATTAGACAAGCTAATAAATTATTCTGTGTCCTTCAAACACACAGAGCCGGCCAACAAGAGATGTAGAGATGAAAAAGTCACCAGAGTGACATTTCTATTGTGAGACTTCACTGTTGAATCCACATGGCATGTTTTATGTTGGTGTATTTTCTTGACTGCGGAGCAGTTGTTTTATTTCTGAATGCTTTTCAACAGTGTGATTGTTTCAGTCACTGTTTTACACAGATTATGAAAGCCCAGCCAAATGAGTCCTGCTCAGCAGTGTTACTATTTAGTTCAGTTCATTCAGCACATTAGATCATAATGGCTGCTGAATGAGCCATGCCAAAATATTGCATTCTATTTCAGGACTTTATGATGTGATTTCCACACAAAATTAGTATTTTGAAATATTAACCCATAGAGTGTTTTACCATTTAAAATTTATATGTTTTCAGAAAGGTGAATCATATTGTATAATCAACTGTCACTTATAGCAAGTGAATATTTATTGCATTTATTCATGTTTTATAACATAACCTTTAATAATTGATTCTGACTGGTGTCAGAATCAATTATTAAAGGTTATGTTATACTATATTATATTATAAAACGGTTAGTTCCTGTCCTTGATTCTGTTTGGTCAATATGACCGCTTCACTCAACGGTTCCTTGTATCACTACACCACACCCTTAGCAACCACTCTTAGCAACACAAACTGTTTGTTCTCAATTGATGTTGTTCATTGAAGCTTACTGTATAATGTAGAAGAGTATCGTGAGAAAGAGATCGAGTGAGCGAGTTTATTTCCGGCATTCAGATTTAGCATTTTCCATCAGGTCAGTCCCGTTCCTAATAAAATTGTGTTTAAATGTCCGCTGCAATATCTTGTCCTTTTTACAGTTTTCCCGTGACTGACAGCTCTAGTCAAAGCACTTGTCAGTTTCGTCTTGTTCCGTGTTTTCAATATAAAAGTCTTCGCTACTGACTGACACACTCATAAAGAGAGTCTTTACCGCCATCTAATGGCGTAATAATGTAAATTCTGTAGCTGTTCACGGTCAGGGACTATTTTTTCCGGCGGAAGGAAGGCTTTTATTAGAAGTTTACTTCAAGAAAGTTGCATTAATACATATTTTTGGCTTTAATATTTATATTGTGTGGTAAGCGTTTTATAAAAGCAATAAGGTACTCGAGGCTAGTGCTGTATCGTGAATAAGTCACGGCTGAAGGGGTTGCAGGATAGCAACTTATTTATGATAGAGCACAGCCTCTGGTATAATATTGCTTACTTTTATATTATATTATATTAAATTAAATTATATTAAATTAAATTATATTATACTATATACAGTTACAGTCAAGCTTTGTAAAAAAAAAAATATATATATATATGTATGTATAGCCTAAATACATCCAAACATCCTTCAAGAAGTAACATCTAAATTATATGCTTTTAAAATATTATGCACTGAATTAATCAGTTGTTACACCAATGGAAGTAAGTTGTAAAGGTCATATCAGGTAAAAATGTAACTGCACAAACTTAGTGTACTTGTGCTTGAACTAAAATTATGGGTCTTCAAAACACACCAATTAATGAAGCAGAACTTGAATCAAAGTGGCTTGCCATTGCACTGGATGTAAAAAGCGAATCTAGTAAGACTGAGAAAAAGCTGTTCCCAGACAGAGAGAGAGAGAGAGAGAGAGAGAGACTTTTGTAACACATTGTGTCTTGCGATAGAATCAGAGGGCTGTGAAACAGTCGCTCTGGTACCTTTTGATGTCCTGTACTCGCTGGAGAGCGATACAAGGCGCAGTTTCCACATTATCTCCTATCCGACAGAAATCAAGCCTGCTCGACTTCACACGCTGCGTTTGAATGGGAACTAGGTCAGTGTTCTGTGATAGCAGACGGAGAAGCGGTCCACTAATGGTGCTCTACAATCTTGATGCTTATGTTGAACTTAACTACATCATATGACTAAGGGTTGGTGCGCTCAGAACAGAAATTTAAGGTACAGACACTATTTCAGCACAGGTTATTAGTGGCAAGCATCCTTATGACTTTTGCTCATGCTTAATGTTCCAAAACTGGCTCAGATTGGGGCAAAATGGGCAAAAACGATTCTCACAATTACACTTCAACAAGAGCGCTAGGTCGTATCTGTACGAATTACCAGAAAGCAGTCACCTAGCAACTGTATTCGCTGGCATTTTGACAGCTAGTTCTGCTAAACTCACATTTTTTTCACAAAATATAATAATCTAATCTAATATTGATATTTTTCTTTCACAAAACTGTTGAAGAATTGTGGCAGTATAGCGTGATTCAGAAAATAAAAATACCTTGTGCTACCATGTTTTTGACATAAAAACACATAAAGTACCACATAAATACCATGGTACATGAATTTCAATACATGGTATACACTAACATTTGGGGTTGGTAAGATTTTTTTTTCTTTTATGTTTTTGAAAGAAGTCTTTTATGGTCACCAATTAAGGATACATTTATTTGTTTATTAATTCATTATAAAAGTAATGAAATATTATTACAATTTATTACAATTATGCAAAATTCACTTTTATAAGGTGTTTGAACACAGATGTGTGTCCACAGTGTGTTTAAACAGCTTATAACGGTAAAAGTCCACCCACTCGTTTTTTTTTATAATCCCCATAAATCATAAACAGTTTCTTTAATCGAGTGGTTTCAGATTCCCCCCTACTCTTGCGTTAAAAAGTATGGTGAAGCCCCGCCCATGACTGAAGACAATCTGCCCTATTAGCAAAAAAAACATTACTAATATTCTGTTATGAGATGTACTAAAGATCATGAGAGTCTCTTGGCATCTGAGCCACTGAGGACACCGCGGTAGAATTCATTTGTGAAGGAAATGTGCTGAAGAAATTCGGTAAAGTGTTATATATTTGCGCAAATCATTACGCCGGACTGCTTCCTAAACGAGGGTCAATTCAACACTGGATTTGCATGAAATATGAACCATACATGGTAGCCGATGAGTTAAATCAACTTAACGCCACAACAACTACATAAATTTATCCACTAACCGTTCAGAAACGTCTAAAAGTTGTAACTTCTTCCTGAGTCTCTCCATCAGTGTATGATTCCAGTCTGAACATGTAAGGCTGAACACCGCTACTGACAATTTCTGGCATTTTAGCTGCGTGAGATTCTCCAGTTTTGTTGTTGTTAAAGTATGAGCCGTTAAAGCTCTTCTGGAAAGGGGGTGGGGAGCAGCAGCTAATTTGCATTTCAAGGGACACACACAAAAACGGTGTGTTTTTGTTTACACCCAAATAGGGGCAAATTTGATATATAATAAATGATCTGTGGGGGATTTTGAGCTGAAACTTCACAGACACATTCTGGAGACACCAGAGACTTATATTACATCTTGTGAAAAAGGGCATAATAGGTCCCTTTTAAAATAAATGTTTTCTATATTATGAATATAGCATAAAGTGTAATTGACCCTTCGCAGGCAGTTTGATTAACGGGCGATCTAACCAATCATATCCCCGAATCCGCCATTTTGACTGACAAAGCAACATGAACATGATTTGTGGCGTGAGAGTGCATGGCTTGTCAGATATAGCAACAGAAACTAAAGGGGACGGGACATTACTCCAGTGTCACATGATCCTCATTTTAATATACTCTTTTGCTGCTCAAGAAACATTTCATATTATTATCAATCTTGTTGTGCTGCTTAATAATTTGGTGCCAACCGTGATACTTTTTTCCCAGGATTCTCTAGAAAGTTCAAAGGACGGCATTTAGAAATCTTTTTAATTACTGTTTTGATTTAACACACCTTTGCTGAATAAAAGAATTAATTTCCTTAAAAATTAAATAAAATCAATTTTTTTAAAAAAGAGAGAGCTTGATGATATCAGCCAAAAACAAAGAAAGTTCTTTTTTAGAGTTGCAGGAGCAAATGATAACACTTTTCAGTTGTTTTCGCAATAACGTGCAATATCGTTCACAATAAGACGAGGAATGTAAAGGAGGTCAATTCTGACTTCCTGTTGATTTGAAAGGGAGGTCACAGTCAATAATATGAAACTGAAATGTCATGAACTGGACATCATGTTCAGATTTCCCACTAATACACACCAACTAGATTTAGAAGTAAGGATCGGGTTTATCGAATCCTAATATCTCTGTTGTTCTCCTCATACTCACTTTGTAATCTGTGGATGGGCGGCAGAGTTTTATGTGTTTGTCTGCTGCGCACAAACACCTCTTCCTCCGCCCTCTGATTAGATATTGATCAGTCTCTCCCCCCTTGTCTGAGAGCATTCAGTCTTTTCCAGCCACTGTAAGAATACTTTCCTCTGAAAATAAACAACATGGTAATTTTCACAGTCATTTTCTCTCTCCCCTTGAAAACACACGCCCCGCACGCACATTTACAAGCAAAACACGTTCCTCAAGACCAAACCGAGTGGGCAAGAGTGTGATGGCGCCCCCTGATGGTCACTAGGCGGAGGTGCTGCATCATAAAGGCCCTTGGCTTGTGCTGAATCATGTTAGGACTATTTCACTCTGGGGACGAAAGCTATTCGTGTTATATATGCAGTGCAGATAAAAGCGTCAGAGCACTCCCGTCAGGGCATACCAATAAATAAAAAAGACGTAAGACATGATCGTGTTGCAGACTATGGATTTTCATTTTGTTTTTAGACTACGTGGTGACAGCTCGTCTGTTATCACCATAGATTTTGAGTTAGGAGGAACTCCCTCGATAATGCGAACTCCCGCTATTATCAGATACTTTTTCTTGTCTATATGCAAGGTGCATAATTCATCATTCAGCAGCAAATTCTAATTGTATGGTTCAGGGATGCATTCTAGCGGCAAGCCGAAAGAAAAAACACGCACACACACACACACACACACACACAAAAATGAAACTACGGTATGAGATTTCACAATGTGGTCCTAGGGCTATGAAAAAATGAAGACAAAAATATAAAGAAAGAAGTTTCGCCGGGGAAATGCTAGAGCTGGATGGTGTCGATTAAGTTCACTGGCTCATTGTGAGCTCGAGGCTAAGTCTGTCTGCTTTTTTATCTTCCCCTCATAATCACTGTATTGTGCTAGTGCGCTTGCAGCAGAGACTTTTGGTCATTTGCATGTGAACCGCAGGGCTCTGTGCCCTATCTTTGTGTTGAGGTGCCCATTTGTGCAGCGTTATTCCCTTTTAGGGTTATTTAACCATTTGTTTGCACAAAGCGAGGGTCAGGACTAAGCCTGAGCTTTGCTTTAACCACAGGATAACACGCTACGGAGAATTCAGTTTTATTAGCCATATGGTGGCCATTACAGGAAAGGATTGGGTCTAACCCGGTCTCATTCACTCTAAAGGGAACACCGCGGATGGTTGAAACGCGAGGTTAGCGCTAGTTCAAGCGCTTAGGGACAAGCTTTGCCGCTAGCATACAAACCCATTCATTTGTTTGGATCAGTTATGATGTATTTAAATGACTATGTTACACTATACTGTTGAAAAGTTTTGGAGTCAGTAACATTTGAAGTCTGCATTACTTTGATCGAAATGTAGTAGAAACGGTAATGTTTTGAATTATTATTACAATTTAAAGGGATAGTTCACCCCAAAATTAAAATTCTGTCATTAATTACTCACCCTATGTTGTTCCAAACCCGTAAGACTTTCATTCATCTCTGGAACGTGTCTGAGAGAATTCTTTCGCACCATAGACAACACTTCAAAAAGACATCAAGAAAAAGTTTTACGAACTCTTTATGAATCCGGTTTAGTCCAAATTTTCTCGATCGCTTTATTTGATGAACAGATTGAATTTTGGCTTTTATTCACATGTAAACATTGATCAGCGAACATGAACAGAAGCTCAAACCTCGTCCGGAGGCTCAAAAGTGATGCGTGACACGAGAATGAATCTCATTGGTTCTCGCACACGTCAATCAAACATGCTTGAGCTTCCGTTTACCGTAACTGATGTGCGAGTTGATGAAAGTTTAGTTTATATATGAATAAAAGCCTAAATTCAAACTTTTCGTCGTATAAAGTGTTCGAGTCTCTGTTTGGACTAAAACGCTTCATATGGATTAGTTTTACAAACTCTTTATGAACTTTTTTAAACATCAAAGTGTCAGTTGTGTAGCTGTGTAAAGATAATGTCTTTATTTGTGTTCCAAAGAGGAAAGAAAGTCTTATGGGTTTGGAGCGACATGAGGGAGAGTAAATTATGACAAAATATTTATTTTTGGGTGAACTATCCCTTTATAAAAAAAAACTGTTTTCTATGTTAATATATTTTAAAGCATAAACATGATACATTTCAACATTATATAATATTAAACATTTATTTTGATCAGCTTAATGCATCTTTGCAAATTGATTTCTTTAAAAAATTGATTTCTTTCTTTCGGTAGCAATTTATTCTAACGTGATATGGCTACTATATTATTACTATATAATAACAGTAATTTAGCGTTAATAACTAACCCTACTGTAACTCTATAGTAAGTACATGAAGTTAATTTGAGTGAGTACATACGTCACCTTATAATAAAGTGTAGCCAAAATGTCTTTCTTTCTTCTGTGAAACACAACAAGAAATTTTGAACAACAATGTCCAGGATGAACAAAGAGCGCAAAAAAGGACACAAAGAAAGCACAATAAAAACATGATAAAAGTGATCAAGAGAGTAAACAATGACAGAATTACTAGCTTCACCTGTCTATGCTTAGAACAAATTTTGACCCTTATCTCCTGTTTTACACTGATTTTTACACTTTCCTGTTTTGAAATTCAAGGTCTTGAAGAGAATTACCCTCATCTCCTTTTCATTCAAAGACCTTCAGCCCTTCACTTTCATTTTCCACAGGCCTTTATTCCAGCTCTGAACTATAAACACACTGTGAGGTGCTTCATTGGTTAGGGCCACTTTTGTAGCCTTGGTTAACAAGGAAGGACAAAGGCCAGGGACTTTCAGGAGGGAAATTGGGGGCAACCTAGGGTTTCTTCAAAGCTAAGGGTCTCCTCCTAAAGTCCTGGTGGTCTTTCATGGAGAGCCAAGGTCATGTGAGCTGGTTTTTCAACCTAAGCTTTTGATTCTGTCACGGGACTTAGGCCGAGATGAAATCAATGTGACTTGCAATGCGTCCCACACATGTGCTCTGAAGGTTGTAAAAGAGATAAACCATTGACAGATAAGAGGTTTTAAGAGCTTAAGTAGGGGATAAGTGACGATATTATATAAAGATAAGTTTTATCATATAGTGGAAAGAATGTAAAATATGATCTCTGATTTCCAGATACCCCTGGAAGCTGTCGAGAAAACAAACCTGGCGCATTTTGTTATGAATTTTGCCTCACAACCTATATTTATATATATATATATCTCCACATATTTTATGGCGTCTTATAGACGAGTATATACCAAGAGCTTTTCTAACCACTTCAGCATCAACATAAGAGGTGTATTTGAGGTACAGACATTACCGCTGATCAGGGAGCAGAATTTAGTGCTTCTGCCGAACATTTCCTGCAATTCTCTGATTGCTCAGGAAAACAACCATTCAAGGCCTTTACAGGATTGGACGGAGTCCAAATGGAAGTGAAGAGCTGATGTCTGCCGGAAAAAGCATACATTTTGTCTACTGCAGGTACATAATTTTGCAGATTGGATGTTTATTTCTGATATCAAATGTGCGGTTGTGATGGACCAGACATGTTTGGATAAATATGTCCATGCTGTCTTTGATCCTGGAGTTCGTAAATGGTTGAGTCTTTTTTTGATATGACAGTCAAGTAATTAAAACCATGACTTTCATGTCTTATTGTTTCACCCCAATCTCAGACTCAGTCTTAATATCCAAAATTATTTCTTAAAATATCATAAAATTTGTATAATGACCATATATAACAATTTCTCAGCCTCTTTATTAGAACCAGAAAATACAGTAATTTTGTGTGCAGTATTTAAAAAAAAAAAAAAGAAAATTTCTATAGGCTAAAGTTGCGAGTATTTAGTGACCTTCTCTTAAACCTAAATGAGATGGGAAAAGACTAAAAAACCAAGAAAACCTTGAAAATCTGATGAGAAGATTCTTAGATTTTCTTTTTTGAGAACCTGGAAGAAGTCCAGGAGGTCAAACTAAACTTTGTTCTGAATTTCTTTTACATTTCCTGTATTTTCTGTTTGTATCAAAGACCGAAAAATAAATATGAATACTTTCAGGTGTGTCTGATCCGCGTCATGTGCGGCGGATCCTGAAGTCCGCGTCATTGTCAAAATTGAGGGGAAATAATCAGTATCAGCACTGGCATCGGTGATACTCGCCTTCATTTATAGTAGGCCTAAAAAATACACATATTTAAAAATATACAGTCTTTATGTTGTTTCATCATTTGGAGATTCAATGTGAAATTAAATACAGCTCTGGAAAAAATTAAGAGACCACTGCATATTTTTTGTTATTTTGACCAGTTGTTGCTTTTGGCAAATAAAGGCTCTAAATTACAATATGTTTATTTGGAATTTTGGAAAAATGTCAGTAGTTTATAGAATAAAACAAAAATGTTAATTTTACCCAAACACATACCTATAAATAGTAAACCCAGAGAAACTGATAATTTTGCAGTGGTCTCTTAATTTTTTCCAGAGCTGTATAACAAAGACTGATTTTACTGTTATTGTGTCATCATTTTGTCAAATTGTGCAAAAAAATGTGAAAAAAAAAATTGCAAGAATACTCTTAACCGAAAATGTTCTTTATAGAAACTTAAATTGTTCCGTCAGGCACTTCATAAAGATTTTCCAGTCATGGGATCATTTTATGGATTTACTTTTAATTAATTGAACGGCTGGTAAACATAATTAATCACAAGAAAAAAAAATGAAATAACCCATTAAATATAAACCATACAATATATCATGTCCAGTGAAAATATCATGCAATAAAGACATTTCACCTTATATAGAACCTTTATGGCAAAATGGGATCTTGAAAATTAAGTCAAAAAGCCTATTAAACCTTTTTTTTTTCTAAGTGTATTAAAATGCTAGCCATGAATGTCTTTCCCATCACAGGAATGACAGGTCAAACACAATATATCATGACATGTGTTGGTTAAATACACTATGAATAGTATTTTAAGAGAGTTTATCTTGTTTATAATGTCCATAATACAGAAGTGTCCATAAGCAACTGGATCAAGTGAATCACAGGTTTACACCCTCGAGAACAACATAAGGACTCTTGTCAGCAGCTGAGTAGAATATATGTATTCATGCTCACTATTCTCTTATAAGAGTGAAAGACTTCATTACCACCTCACCGTCCTTTCATTCCACAATGCCTTTCCAAGCAGGAAGGGCCAGTAAGCCACTGCAGGATACCTCCACTTTCATACAGCACATTATTAGTAGGAACACTGCAGGGTCAACAGCTTTATAATGGCTGCCGACTTCTTGAGGGCCAAATGAGACCGCTATCCCATGACCTTTGACCCCTCTAGGCTCTTGCACCTGTGAGGCTGATTGGGAAGCCCTGTTATACTCTCCACTGAAAGAGGTATTCAACAGGAAAGAGCTTTATTTTCTCAGGGACTCCCCTATTTTCAAAAATGAATAGATTTTGTCCACCTGGAAGCCAACATAAATGCATATTAACGGAGAAACCGTCTCTTGTTCGTTCTGAATGGCTTAATTTAGGACATATGTGAGCTTCAATGGAATCGTTCACTTAAAAATGAATATTTTGTCAATTTTCAGTTCACTTAATTCCATGAAACACAAAACAGATATGCAGAATATCTTGAGCTGTTCTTTTCCATCCAATGAAGTGACTGTGATTTACACTCCCAAACTTCATAATTTAGAAAAATATCACAAAAATAAGTCCACATGACTTGTGCACAACAAGTCTTCTGCAGCCAACTTTGTGTAAACAACATTTGTTTTTTCATTTAAGCCATTTTTGATTGACAAATAAATGTTTTTATCAGCAGAATTAATAGTTTAACATTTTAGATGAACATATTCATGTAGCCAAAGCATGTTCAAAAAAGTAGTGAGCTTCTGCCGACAAGACAAAGTAACTGCCTATTCCAGCAATATTACTGACAAACGATAATAATCATAATTACAATCGTTTTTAATTGCGAACTGCTGTGAGAGGAAATTACCTATATTGTTATGCCAGAATCCTGTGATGTTCTTACTGGGGCGTTAATGAAATCGCTAGTTGTTAACGTTGTGATGATGGGCTGCTTGATGGTGAATAGATCACTTTTACTGTTAATTCAACCTCTTTCTTTATACACGTGGAGGCCGGCAAAGTAATTGAATGTGTAAATCAACTACTGAGTGGAAATGGAAATGTTTATCATGTGCGGCGAAGTGGTATGTGCCTTTTGGCTGTTTTGCCTCTTTATTAATTGGATTGTTGAAATTTTATATCACATTAACCTTTGAAATTATTTCAGTCTTACGGTGAAGAAAACAATTAGGCCAGTGTATATAAATAGTTAAATAAGATCCTGCCTGTGTGCTTTAAGATGGTTTGGAATGAAACTGTGTAAAATTGTATAATATATTCAGGAATGAACAAAATATTTTATAATAACTAAACCCCAGATAAATTCACGCTACATGAGCTAGAGGATTGAGAGATGTCATAATAAGTGATTCTAAACTGGAAATCTGTCCTTTCAGATAATATAGCTATTATTAATAAAATAAAAGGACACAAAAGGTTAGTTCACCCAAAAATGAAAATCATCCCATAATTTACTCACCCTCAATCCAACGTAGGTGTGTATGACTTTCTTCTTTCAGCCAAAAAAAAATTGGAGTTATATTAAAAAATATCCTAATTTCCAATCTTTACAATGATAGTGAATGGGGCTCGAGATTTTGAAGCCCCAAAAGTGTCTTCATCCATCATAAAAGTAATCCATATAGCTCCATGGAGTTAATAAAGGCATTTTGAAGTGAAACGAAAGGCTTTTGTATGAAAAAATATCCATATTATTCACTGGCTTCCAGCAACGGCCAAGTCTCGTTGCAGCAGAAGAGTGACCTCTGACCCGATATATAAGGCTTTGACAAACATGAGGATAGAGCAAAACAAAACACCAGTCACGAATTAGAAATCTGAAACAAGAATTTTTAAAGATAAATGTTCAAATGTGTATTTGTTTGAACCACAAGAGGCATCTACTACTACATTCTACGTCATGCGTCGGGTCAGAGGTCACTCTTCCACCTGAACTCAACTTGTATACGCCCATTACTGGAAGCCAATGATTATAGTGTGCAAAGTTTTAAATATGGATATTTGTATTACAAAAAAAAAGAAAAAGAAAAACATTGCTTCGCTTCAGAAGGACTTCATTAATCCCCCCCCGGAGCTGTATGGATTACTTTTATGATGAATGGATGCACTTTGTTTGGGCTTCAAAATCTCGGGTACCATTCACTCCCTTAATAAAGCTTTGAAGAGCCAGGATATTTTTTAATATCTGATGATAACTCTGATTGTGTTTGGCTGAAAGAAGAAAATTCATATAAACCTGAGATGGCTTGAGGGCGAGTAAATTATGGGATGATTTTCATTTTTGGGTGATGTAACCATTTAAGTGGCCTAAGTACACTTTCATGACTGTTGCTGAATATAGAACATACTAGCGCTTACTATTTCTGCCATAGAAAGATAGGGGGAAAGTAGTATGAGTAGTATACAGTATGCAGTTCTGAATTCAGCATATTCAAAAATACACAAAAGTAATAGCACGCCTCAACAAGTACGATTTGAGATATGATTCATGATTCAAACTGTTCATCAAATCACTCTAGTAACAGTAATAGTGATGGTCAAACACAAATAAATGATAATATTTATAACTGCTATTACTGAAGTATTGAACTTGACTGTCTTTTAATCAATTAATTGCAATTCTTTAGGAAATAAATATGCATTTACTTTGCAGGTATTGTTCAGTACATTTTTGACCACAACTTCAAATCTTGAAATGATTACTACTCTCTGTTTTATTTATTTTTATTTTTTTATGTTACTTTATGACAGACAGAATTGATATTCTAGACAGCGTCATTCGGAGGCCTCTTGAGAAGATCTGTCTTGAGAAACTCGTAAGAGCTCTGAGACAGCTATAAGTTATCAGTTCTTTGAAACAGATAAGGCCTGTCATGTTCAGAGGAAATCTACTGTCAGACCTGCCTTTGCTTCTAAGGGTCCTATTTATATTGATCAAGGATTAACTCAGGCTGTCTCAGCAATAACATAGGACTTACTGAGACACATGACCCCCCTACCAACTACCCTCCTTGGTGTTACCTTAAGCATCTGATTTTATTGTTTTATTCGTCAGATGTTCTAATCTTCTGGTAAATTAAAGTGCAATCCAAAGCACTGAGGGGAGAATCCAATAAGTAACAATTGTCTACTGAGAGCAGTGTTTGCTTGCATGTGTTGTTTTAGTGCCCTATTCTTTTTTTTCTCTCTCTTTTTTGATGAATATTCCTTTACTGATCCACCAGTTAGTGAATAAAATGCTGCTTTTTTGCACCAAAATACCATGAAACTGTGAATTCGCCCATCAAAATGAATAATTTGGAATTGCCCTTCACATCTATGTAAATCCTATTATAGATGCGACACTTTTTTTTCTCTATTCACTTAGAAAAGTGAGTCTTGCTATTCCTAAATCTGGAGGATGTGAAGGAATTTGTTTATTCGCGTCTTTGGCAACATCTACCTCAACAAACTTCACTACTGGTTCAATGGCACATCACAAATCAGCTGGAGAAATTACCACAGTTGGCTCCCATCAGTTGGAATCGCTTTCACAATGTTTGTCCCAGCTTGCTTAAGGAGGCTGATATAGTCTCAACAGAAGGAAAAGAGGAAGGGATTTACTCTGAGAGAAAGGACATGGGCCATTTGAGAGCATTCTGATACTGGGAGTCACGGGTTGGCCCACAAAGATGATGATAGAAGCATTTTAAAGTTAAGTATCTTAAAAAAACACAACAGAAGAATCAAAGTTATAATGTGCACTATACACAAGCACCAGATGATGAACTGAGAGAACTGAAGGGCTTAAATAGACAAGATAACGAACTGAACGCAAACAGGCGTGATCTAATTAATGAATAACCATGTTGACAAATTAGGGCGGGGGCTCTGGAGGACGAGGGGACGGGAAAGGGCTGGAGAACAGAGGCGATGGTGGCGGGAGAAACCAAGGTGGCGATGATGGAGGGAGGAGCCAGGAGCAGGAGTTGCCAGTTGGAGATTCAGAGAGCAGCCTGGATGAAGAGTCGATGGAGGGAGGAGCCGTGGTGGAGACTAGGCTGACGACATCTGGGGGATGACAGATGGAGATGAAGCCAGTGGTAGTGGAGACAGAGAGCAGATGGGACCTGGCGGAGCCGCAGTGATGAGCGTCCGAGGTGGAGACAAATTGCCTGAGAACTGAGGTGAAGCAGGTGGGACCAAGGACCAAGACGGAGCCGAAGAGGTGACGAGATCTGACCCATCGGAGCCGGAGGGACGAGGGAGCCTCGTGTAGCCGTAAGGATGATGGTGTCTGGTGTAGCTGAGGGAGGGAGAAGCCAGGGTGAAGCCGACAGGTCAACGGACCAAAGTGGATGGGATCAGCAGCTGGAGGTGGAGCCGAGGGATCCACTTGCCTGGGCAATGTTAGAGACCGGAAGACCCGAGGTTTATCCACATAACAGAATGGTAGTCACAGTCGTGGCCTAATGGTTAAAGAGCTGGACTTCGAGGTTTGCAGGTTCGAGTCTCAGTACCAGCAGGAAATATAGGTAGGGGGAGTGAATGAACAGCTCTCTTCCACTCTCATTACCCACAACTGAGGTGTTCTTGAGCAAGGCACCTACCCTAACCCCCAATCGCTCCAAGGCACCACAACAAAAAAAAAAAAATGGCTGAACACTGTGTTTGTGTTAAATACTCACTGCTGTGCGAGTGCACTTGGATGGGTGAAAATGCAAAGCACATAAACAAAAAGATACCATACTTGGCTACACGTCAAATCACTTTTATAGGAGAAGTTGAGGGGCTGACAGACTGGCTGAATCAGGGTGTGGAGGCGGGAAAAGGAGGCTGGGTGGGACCAGTTATGACGGGAGATTGAGCAGAATGCCCATATCCAATTCCTCAAAATAATTATATTCCATAATAAGCTCTCCCTCAGCAGTGGGGTAGTGGGAGGGTTTTCCTCCAAACACTCGAAATCCACAAGCAATCCCACAATGACATGTTGTTACGGGCTCACACATCTGGTCAGACTTACAGTGGAGATCAGGCTCTGGGGTGATGTTTGGCTCGGTCCTCATAAGGCCGGGACACACCAAGCTGACGATCGGCCATTGGGCAATGTCGGGCCACTTTTGAGCATCTTTCAACATAATTTTTGCGGTGTGTTCCACACTGTTAGCTCTAATCAGATGCCGACTGGGTTTTTTGGGACAATCCAGTATGTTGACTGATTCTGATTGGTTGTTCAACTTGATGAATGAGTCAGTGCACAAGAATAAAAGCAAAATAGATGAACGTGAGCAAAGAAGTCAAGATGGTACAGACAGAAGGCTGTTATAATTTTTAAGTTATCTTACCTGAGCATTCGAATGCATGAATATGTTCATATCAACATGAGCTGACTGGAATAAAGAAAGTGATCAGTCTGATTGATATTCAAAAAGATAAACAAGCGCTGCTTTGTTTACGGTTTGTATATCTGCAGTCCTACCTTTGGATTGACAAAAATAGGCTATTGATACCTGCTGAAATAGACAGACTTTTACTTATACGTAGTTGCAGAATGCACATGCTAGTTGACAGTCTCTGTTAGTCCTTTTGGTGTAGTCAAGCGTAGCTTTTTGGCAGAGACAACACAGTCAGCTTTCATCGCCTCTAGTTCTTTGACGTCGGCTTGGTGTATCCCGGGCTATAGCAGTCTCTGGCTCAAGCGTAAGCTCCCAGTCTGTGGTGGGCTCTGGCTTCATGTCCATTCGGGTGATGGCTGGCTGGGCTCTGGAATTGGCTCTGTGAGGTCCACTGGAGGATTTTGGGCAAGCAGGGTTGGGTGGATTATAGCTGATTCAGAGCAGTCTTCCTCCTCAACAATTACTGGAGAACCAGCCATTCACAGTGTGTACTCTATGTTTTCAAATAACGAGCGGTTGTCGTTCCCCAACAACATTATTTATAGCACTTCGTTGTTAATCCTGCTCCAAATGTGTATCTCATCCCAACTAATCTGATGACACAGTTCCAGGAATTCATCTACAAATTCCTCCAGTGGCTGTGTTCCTTGATTTAAGGACGGATGTTGCTCCTCTGGGTGGATAGCATCCGCTGAATAATCCATTTTCTTATCGGTCTGGTGTTCGGTCACAGGTAGCTCCACAAAGTCAATAGTCAAGTAACTTTAATAAACAACAGTAACAGGGTGTACAAACATAACACTGGACGATGAACCGGAAGAAATGAATGGGATACACAAGATAACAAACTGAGAGCAACAGATATAATTAATGAATAACCATGGTAACAAACTAGTGGCGGGAAACTGACAACAAAGGAAAACTAATAAGATAACAAAGGCAGGCAAAATAGGAACTGAATACAATGAAAATTAAACCAAAACCATTACAACAAATTGTTGGTTAGTAAGGTTATATTATATTATATATTATATATATTTTAATGTTTTTAAAAGAATTTTAAATGCTTTTATGCATACCAAAGCTGCATGTATTTAATCAAGAATACAGAAAAATACTAATACCGTAAAATATCATTACAACTTAAAATAACTGTTCTCTTCTTGAATATATTTTAAAATGTAATTTATTCCTGTGACCTAAAGTTGAATTTTCAGCATCATTATTACGGTTTTTTACAAAATCACACAGAAGATTCAGACATTTTCTTCATCTTTATCAAAGAATTGAAATTGCATTTCAAACATTAGTGATTCCAGAAACCTGTTGAGGTCTTGTGTGAGCAAACATCCAGAAACTATAGGTAGAACATATTGTTGCACCATGATGCATTTCTTAATTAAGGCTAACTTTAACTAAATAGGTGAATACCTTGAAGCCTATTATGAAATTCAAACATTCATGTTTGCTTTTGTGTCAAGAACATATAATCTAAACTATAGGCTCAACCTATATATTGCCTTTTAAGTTCAGCTAGTGCAAGTTAAACCCTCTTTCCTATGTCAAGAGCATGCTAAATTCCCCTGTTCCCAACTTGAGGTGCAGAAGAAAGCAATGAAACATGGGGAGGGCCAGATGAATGTAGCAGCAATGCTTGTGTAACAGTGTCTTTGCAGCATTCCAGCAGAATTCCTTTTCCCCACCAGCTGCCAGTGTTAATATCTACTCCACAGGGAGGAAGTCTTCCTTCCTTCCTCTTGCCTTCCTCCCACAATGGATTTACAAGGACATCTTTTGAATGAATGCATTGAAGAGCCTATGCTGGTGGTCACGTCAAACATAACTGGTCAAGCATGCTTCATATTTTGACAGATCTCTCTGCTGATTTTCAAAAACATGCAATGAAAAGATACATGCATTTTTTTTTATCTGTTTATTGTTGCATGCTCCATAAACTTTCGCTTTGGATAAAAGCGTCTGATAAATGAGTAAATGTAATGTAAATGTAAACGTTTGGCTTTGAGATTATTATGACATGTAATTCATTGCTTGATGGGTTGAGAAGTTAGTTTCAAACATATATTAAACATATATATTTTGATTCTTTTTCAAATCAAAGCCTGTAATATTTGGATTAACCTCTGGTTTAGTTCAAGGCTTTTTATTATGGATTTATTTATGGAGAAAATGAAAGGGAAAAATGTTTCTCAAACCAAGGCCGCTGAAGAGGCGAAAAGAATATTGCCCTCAATAGACATTTTTATATATCCTGCCAATGTTTATCCAACAAAGAGTTTATTAAAAAATGTTCTCATGCAAGTCGTCCTTACTGCGTGACATGCACTCTGAGCCCATCTTGAGGAAAATTATGTTATTAAATGAGAAACTTCTGTTGGAAAACTGCCTCTTAAGCAAATATTTCATGACAGAATGCAAACTCAAACACTAAGTGTTCCTTCTTCAGTGGTGCATTTCATATAAATACTATAAATTATGTTTACATGTAGCATACAAGAAAGTGCACGGGAGTTAAAACAGCAATTATTTCTGAGAGGAGAAAAATTATATTAAAAAGAAAAGTTGTGAAACCTTTTGCCTTGCATTCATGCAAAGCTGCCACAGAAATAAAATATTGTGAACTGTACTTAAAGGGGACCAATTATGCAAAATTCAGTTTTACATGGTGTTCAACAGTCTCATAGAACAAGCCGTTTTCATTTACTGAGCGGTATGATGTCACATTGTACAGGCCGAACCCATGGTTGTTGACAGACATTAGTTTGCACCCTGAGAATGTTGTACATAAGGGCTATACGATTTATCGCACGCGATTTGGCAAAGGCTGTGATTATTTAATGCGCAGCTTGTCAGAGCTGTACGGCTTTGCGATCAGTAGTAAATACTTCTCCATCTGAAAGACAGAGGGCGCTCTTGTGCAGAAACTCAAAATTACTCAAGATAACACGCGTCATATCGCTGTAGATGAATAAACAGAAGACTGAAACGCTTTAAACATGACTAATAAACACGACTGCCTTATTCTGTGTGAGAAGACATCATCTCACAGAAGCTCAACTGTCGTTATGAAGTGAGTTTGGAGTAAAAACATGTTATTAAATGTTGTCTTTTGTTGGATAAGATGTTAATAAATGCTTCTTGTGTCTGGAAAGATGTCTGATGCGTGTTACTTTTTCAAATAACATTATAAGCGACTCAAACTCGCAGTTCTTTCAGATGGATTAGCATTTGGAGCCGTACTTCATTCACAAGCTGCGCATAAAAAATAATCGCACTAAGAATCGCGTTTAAGCAATAATTGCATTAAAGTTCAATGTTATTTTTCGTGTCGTGCAATAAATCGTGCACCCCTATTGTACACTTTTAGGGGTGCTGAACATGTCCACGCAACATGTTTGCTATTTGAATCAACAAAAAATACGGCCGATGGACCGACGACAAGGTTCAGGCTTTATTTAGCTTATATGCGGAGACGAAATTAGAAAGTAGCATGATAGCTATGTCAAGATTAGGCAAATCCGGACTGGATTTTTTCACGGTACTTTTGACCACGATGGAAACGCAAACAGCAACAGGTCCGGAAAAATCGTTTTAAAAAAGTTCCTGGGACAAATTGTTCTGGGTAATTTCGGTGGAGACGCGTCTATTTGTGTGTATTTGACAGTTTAAACACAATAAGACATGAAAGAGAAGATAGTTTAATACTTATGAGACGTGCCTTCTGACAGCCAGTTTTCTGTGTGTGTCCTTCAGATGTGTGCGCTCAGAAAACGATAAATTAATAATAATTTTGATTAATAATAAACTTTAATGATGAAGAAGAACTGCAATGAGGGTGATCGCAATAGAGACAATAATCAAAACCAAGCAGATGCTTCGTAAGTATTTGGCAAAGAATCCGATGCGCAAGCCGTACAGGCTCCGCCCTCTTCTGTAAAGTGGGGTGGGGAGCAGCAGCTCATTTGCATTTAAAGACACATGCACGAAAACAGCCTGTTTTTGCATGCACTCAAAAATGGCTTAGGTATAACAAATGATAAGTGGGGTAGTTTGAGCTGATAATTCACAAACACATTCTGGGGATACCTGAGGCTTAAATTACACCTTGAGAAAAGAGACATAATAGCTCCCCTTTAACCATTCTCAGTGTAAAACAAAACATGGAATTGAATGAAACTGTAACTTGACTGAACATGAGCAAATGAATAAGAGCAGCGAAACAAGCCTGTAAAGAGGACGTTTAAAGAAGCTCTCGCTCGGCCCACCACGCACCCTCTAAATTTGGCAGCTTTAATTTTCTAGGACGTTTCTCTCAGAAGCTGACGAATAAAAATGTTATAGCTCACAACATACAAATGCAAATATGATAAACATGAGTACCTAAATAAAGACTGCATCCTCCAAAGACACACAACAACTATAAATAAGAGTGAGCGAAAAAAGATGAAAGACTAATCCGGGCGAGACCAAACTCTCAGAATGCAAATGTTCTGTGTCCCTTTCGTGGTTGCCGGGCAATAACGGGTTTGCATTCGAATCTCACTCTTTTTTTTGTAGTTGTTGTTGTTGTGTTTTTTTTCTTTTTTGTATCCATTCCTCAATAAGTGTAGCCACCAGAAGAATGAAGCCCAGGCCTCTGGAGTTAAATTAAGTTGTAAACCCGGCAGGCATTCCTAAGCGTTCCACCAAGCCCCTTTTTGCTATCAATCGCTCCTTTATACTAGCTGTCGCCTCCTTCCATACCGGATGTTTGCAGTGGTCTGCAGCTGTTGTTTGAGGCCTAGCGGGGCTACGGACCTAAAGCTGGCAGAACGAAGAGTGGGGAACCATGTTAGGGGCCTGGGAAAGGTCCTGCCTCAAATTGCCGCACATGCTGTTTGGTAATTAGTTTGGATATGTGCAAAATTAGCCAGCTAGTATCATGCAGACTAAGGAGCTGGCTTCTCTTTTTAATAATCTCCTACACGTGCAAGATGAGATATGTTTGTGGGAGGATGTTGGACAGGAGATCATGTTGGTTTAAGTTCTTGAATGGGGTTCTTTCAGCACTTGAATAGGCCAGAGAAAGCCAGGTGAAGAGGGGCAAGTTGCGACATAATGCCGGGTTACAACACTTCACATTTAATAGGCAAAATTCCCTGTACAATCACAAGAACATATTAAATGTCAAGAGTAATGAATGGACGCAAATCAATTCTTTTTATTACCAAACAGTTCAGGGTGGGATGATTACACAGCTGTGTATAAATCTATCAGCAGTACGGAAATGTGGACCGTTCTTTCACAAAGTGATCGCAAAAATAGGAATAATAAAGTGATATTTATTTTGGAAGTGATATATATATGTTATTCTGGCTGCTTTTTGGAATTTTTGACAGTGGAGTTGAGTACGGTGGAATCACATCATCCGATAATAATAGTTTAATAATAAATTGAGTAAAAAATAACACAATATTGTTTATTCATTGTAATATTAAGTGTATTATTATTTTTATTTTCTTAATTAATTATTAATTCACATCTTTATTTGCTATTTTATTTACTAAATGTTATTTTTGCCTTATTTTGTTTTGTCTCGTTATGCAATTCCTTCATATAAAATTTTTTTTTTTTTAAAAATAACAAGGCATTGGTTAAAAATGCATTTTCTTTTTTGGAAATGTTATTGTTGTTGTTTGTTTTACCTTTATGATATTAATAATAATAAAAAAATAAAAACTGTATAAGGTTTATTTTATTGATTGTATTTTAAGTCTGATTATGTGATTCCATCATACAAAAATATATTTAATTTTTTTTTTAAATTTGATTTTTTTATAATATTATTATTAGTAGTAGTTTTAATAAGTATATGTATTTAAAATAGATCAAAAGCATAAAATATTTAAATCATGTGATATGCGAAATGAATGAATTATAAAAATATATATATAATTTAAATAGTATATTATAAAATACTTATATGCGTTTGGTTTTTCTTTAACATATTTTTATGATCTTTTATTATGCTGTCAAAAGACACGCACGCACACACACACACAGCCCACCCTGCTCAGAGTATGGAAAGAACAACAAACAAAAAGCTCAAGACCACAAGAGAGCTGCAGGACAAAAAATATTCCTAAACACACAAACAAAGCATCCCTGCACTGTTTATAATGCATGCGAAGCTGAATGGAGAAAACACTTTTGTCTTGAATCGTCATTAAAGTAGCTTGGCTGGAACTCGCCTCCCTCTGCACAGCAGTCCTCAATGCAGCTGCCAGACGCAAAGAGGAAGTTACCAATCATCTCTGTCTGGATTTGCATTTTTGTCTTGTCTGTCAGCGGCCGTCCCCCCTCCACCCTCTCTTCTCTGTTTTGGCTCTTGTGCTGTACTTGGAGAGCAAGAATGCAGACACTCGCTCTTTGTGTTCTTGACAGGGGCTTGATACCACAGGATACATGCACTTCTTAACCTTGCCAGGACTGCCATTACTGGTGTATCATGGGGTGAAATGTGCTTGTACCTCTTTTATGTTGTTGTTCTGATTGACAGTAACACTGAAATGCATGCAAGTTTGGCTGGAACTGCAGTTTGGGATTACTTTTCGTTTTCAGGGAATGGTTTAGGTAGAACAAAATAGATCCTCTGGTAATTGAAACATTTCGTATTTATTTAGCTATTTAATAGAACGGGATGGGCCCTTTGATAAGACGTTAATTCAGAAAGGATGCACTAAACGGATCAAAAGTGACAGTAGAGACTTTGACAGTGTAAAGAGTCTCTTTCAAAGAGAGTCTGTTCATTCGGCGGCAGAATTTGCAAGGCCTCCAGCCAGCTATTTCAGGCACTGAATGAGGAAATCCTGAAATCTCAAAAACTATATATAGTGTTTGTTTGTGTATTGTTTCTTATGCTCAAACAGCGTAAAGAAGCTTTTTCAGGCCAGCGAATGCGCATGTGCAGTCCTAAGCAAGAGCCTCAGCTTTCTTGGGAAACCGGAGCTTGGGAAAACTGCAGCTGCCGTGATACGGTGACCTCACCAATCAGCGATTGGCTCTTTTATTAAGAAGGCGGGATGTATTCCGCCATATTGCATCATCTGCTAATCTTTATGTTAGAGTGGTTCTTTTTGATTTGTGTTTTCATGGTAACAGCCACTACTCTTGATTGGTAAATTTTGCTTAAAGGGTTAATTCAGCCAAAAATGAACTTTCTGACATTAATTGACCCTTCGCAAAGACCCGCCCCTTTTAGTTACTGTTACTTTATCCGACAAGCCATGCGCTCTCACGCCACACATCATGTTCTCACGAAGTGAAAAATACATCGCAGAGCAAAGAGGACACTGAAAACATATGAAACAGTTTCATATTTAATAAATCATAATTTTTTAAAGAAGTTTAATCAATAAATAGCGTCTAGTGTGTGTTTAATGTGTGGTGACAGATCGCTGTAGCTCCTCGTGAAGCGATCATCTCTTCATACTAGTTCATTTATAGCATCAAATAAACATGAATGAACATCAGAAGGAATGTTGTTTCAAGCATGGAAAGACGTGAGTACACACAATTTATCAAGTTCACCAACGTTAATCTACTAACTCCCCTGACTGCTTTGTCAGACAAAATGGTGGATTATGGGTTATGATTGGTCAAATCAGCTGTCAATCAATCTGTTTGCGAAGTGTCGATTGCTCACCCTCATACCGTTCCGAACTCGTAAGACCTTCGTTCATCTTCGGAAGACAAATTAAGATATTTTTGATAAAATCCGAGAGCTTTCTGACTCCCCTATAGACTGCAACTGTATAACCACTTTCAAGGCCCAGAAACGTAGCAAAGTCATTGTTAAAATAGCCCATGTGACTACAGTGGCTCAACCTTAAAGGGTTAGTTCACCCAAAAATGAAAATTCTGTCATTAATTACTCACCCTTCATGTCGTTTCACACCCATATGACCTTCATTCATCTTCAGAACACAAATTAAGATATTTTTGATGAAATCTGATGGCTCAGTGAGTCTCTATAGACAGCAAGATAATGAACACTTTCAATTGCCCAGAAAGTTACTGAAGAAAGCTCCAATCCTGCTCCTAGAGGGCCAATATCCAGCAGAGTTTAGCTCTAGCCCTAATTAAACACTCCTGAATTAGCTAATTAAGGTCTTTAGAATGCTTAGATACTTCCAGGCAGGTGTGCTGGAGATAAACTCTGTAGGAGTGTAGCCCTCCAGGAGCAGGATTGGACACCCCTAGTCTATATTAAATAGGCGGGAATTTGGCTATTAAACATACTTCATTTCACGTGAAGCAGAAATCAGACTGAATTCTACAGAAGAATACCATCATTTAACCCCCTTGGAGCACATCACTGCCCCTTTTGAAAGATTTACACATTATGGATTTGATTTTTAGGCACTGAACCTTACTTTTGCACACTATAAGAGCTTTAATCAGTCCATTTATGGTTTTTTCTCCAAACCAAAGTGGAAATGAAGAGGTTAATCTCTCTTTTCCTGCACATATGTGACTGTCATTAGTGGGAGCACGGGACAAATCTCTTTTTCCAAATCTCTGAGAGTCCCAAGAGGCTGTATGTGCCTCTGCCTCAAAGGAAGGGGGGACAAATCTCTTTTTCTGAGCTTCCAAAATCCCAAGAGTCTTTGCATGTCTCTGCCCTCAGGGTCCGACGCAGCCACCCGGGATATGAAGCATTGGCTTTAGATTTAGCAGTTTCCTGTGAGCCTTGCAGACCACACCAAACTATCCGTGATCATGGGAGCGTATGGACTGCTCTTCAGCGTCTGTTCTCCACAGGGACACGAGAAGAAGCTGGAGGAGAAGATGAGGAGCAGTTGGAGATGTAGAGAGAGAGAGAGAGAGAGAGAGAGGAAGACCTCTGCTTTGAGAATGTGCTCTCCAGAGCTAGCACAAGTTAATGATGGGGAACCAGGGCGAATACCCTGAGCGAAGCAGAGCAGCTTTCAAGATGGGCTGCACTGATCCACTGCCAGACACCAGAGAGAGGAGGAAACATGGAGGGAGACAGTGAAATAAAGAGAATAAGAATTATAGGGAGACGGTGACAGAAAGTTTGGAGGCGTGTTGGAGATAGGATGTGGGTCTTCCTGAATAGAATAAAAAACAGATATGTGTACGTGTACACTCTTAGAAGAAAAGGTTCGCTCACACTTTAGTATGGGGAACACATATTCACTATTAACTACTACTTTTGCCTCAATAAACTCCTAATTTACTGCTTATTAATAGTTAGTAAGGTAGTTTAGAATATGGTCATGCAGAATAAGGCATTAATATATGCTCTATAAATACTAATGAACAGCCAATATCCTAGTAATTAGCAATAGCAATTAGTTAATAGTGAGAATTGACTGCTTGCAAAGACCCGCCCCCTTTAGTTACTGTCGCTATGTCCGACAAGCCATGCTCTCTCACGCCACACATCATGTTCTCACAAAGTGAAAGATACATCGGGTCGACAGACATATGAAACAGTTTCACATTTCAAATATTGTAATTTTTTTAAGAAGTTTAATAAATAAATAGCGTCTAGTGTGTGTTTAATGTGTCGTGACAGATCGCTGTAGCTCCTCGTGAAGCGATCATCTCTTCATACTAGTTCATTTATAGCATCAAATAAACATGAATGAACATCAGAAGGAATGTTGTTTCAAGCGTGGAAAGACGTGAGGACACACAATTTATCAAATTCAAGTTCACCAACGTTAATCTACTAACTCCCCTGACTGCTTTGTCGGACAAAATGGCGGATTTGGGGTTATGATTGGTCAGATCGCCTGTCAATCAAACTCCCAGCGAAGGGTCAACCGCTAAACTAAAGTGTTACCAAAGGTTCCATTTAGAACCTTGAACGGTTCTGTCAGATGCTTCATATCGAACCTTTTAAGGGTTCTAATCATGGGATAATTTTATAAGTTTTAATACATTTTGTTTTAATCAATTGATTATAGTTTATAATTTAAACAGCTTGTAAACATAATTTATCAGTAGAAAAATTTAGTTGATTTAATTTAGTTTAATAACAGCATCACTGTAGCAAAGTTCACTAGTTATGAAACAAATATGTGAAAGTTAAGGGAAAGTCTGTTCATAACTTTGAGATAACCTTGCCAGAACGTTAACCAAAGCTCTGCGAACTTTACCGAAGACAATGGTGTCATTGTTCAGCTTGAGTCAGTTCAATGTTGATTCAGTTCAGTTCAATAGTACTGTCGATGTTCATAAAATATGAAACAAACTTCATTCAGCCATAAAGCAGCTCTACAGAAGACAGTGTGATTTTCCAGCTCAAGTTTTGTTCTCATCCGATAGTGTCAGTGCAGTCAAATCGATAATACCCTGAAAAAAAAAGTTACATTTACTTAAGCTTTTGCATGCATATTTTTAAGTACACTTCACATGAAATTGAGTAAATTCTACTTTACTATGTTAAGTAAAATTAACAAAGATTACTGAAACTTTATCTTGGCCAGTAATTTCTACTTAATTATTCAAGTAATGTGGTTGATACTTGGTACACAATACACAATATATTATAACAGTAACATTATTATATCATTTTTGAGTATGAATGTGTCATTTTGAGTAGGAAATGAACTCCAGATGTCAGCAAGTTACTAAACGTAGTAACAAAAGCAATGATAAAAATGCAACCTCATTAATAATTAATGCCCCAGTGCATGATACGAACACCAGTATCAGAAAGTTGAGTAGGTTTTACTTAATTTTATTACGTTGATACACATTCACTTTAATTAATGAACTTATTTTGATTCAACACCATTGTATAAGGTTTCTGGTTCAAATGTGATTGCTTCATGTTAAATTGACTTAAAACGATTACTTTTTTTCTTAACTTGATGTTTTCATAAAAATAAAAAAAAAAACATGTTTCAATCAAGCAAACCCAACCAGGACTCCATAACTGAATTGAGTCAGTTTAAAGGATAACTTTTTGAGTGTATTTAAGCTTAAATTGCATACTAATATATAATTTACTTTGTTTTTACTAACTTATTCAGGTATAAATTACATTTGTTTTGAGTTTTTCTATAGTGTTTACTTCACCACGCAATCATTTTTATCACTGTATTACTGAATAAATAAATATGAATTAAATCCACACTTTGCCTTCCCTTGCCTGAACTGATCGTGACACACAAGTTGCACAAGTCTCCTGAAGTTTGTTAAAATTTCACACTCTTTCCACCGCTTTAAAATTGAGACATTACAAGGATCTTTGTATGCACTCGGAATGAGTAATGATGCATTGTGACTGATTCCATATCGGCCCACTCAGGAAGTAGTACCATAAGAAAAAAATAATGATGACTCGATAAAATTCCTCCCGAGAGACTGGAGATTTGAAGCAAGCATCAGACACTGAATCCTTACCCTGTTTCCATCCCTCAGGAAGAAAAACAAGGCCTTTTGAAAAGCAGTCTTTAAGAATTGAAAGCCCAAGTATCCCGACCAGCTCACAGGCTGCCAAGGGGCCAGGGAAATCTGATACGTCCTCATTGGGTGCCTTAACAAAGATCTATTGAGGCCTAGAGAGGACTCTGATTGTGGAGGAGAAGGGGGTAAAAGAAAAACCTGGGGCCATGACAGGCATCCGGTAAGGGGATCATTCTGCCTCTGTCCTCCCTTAACATTCCCCCGGGTGGCCTGGAAGACGCCCAATAAAACAGGGCTGGCTAAGGCAACGGAGGTGTCTGTGTTTGTGCCTGAGGGGAGAGAGCTATTATCGTGCCGACTACACCAAGTTGAAACCATTTCTACGGTTCAGGTCTTTAACCTCTGCGCTGATTAAGGTTATCCGAGTAATTTAGTGGAAGCGGTATCACATTATGGTAGACTTATGAGGTGGAAATTAAATTTTGCTCCAGGCTTATAAACTCTGGGGAGGAAGAGATGTGGAAGTGGATGCACATGGGTGACTTCCTGTTGATTTTGTTCACCAAGGGCGTTTTTAGGCTTAACGAGATGATGTCTTTTTATCAGGTTATCTGTAAGTGTGCGTATAAACACACGGGCTACTAAAGGTCGCATGCGATAACTTTTTGTACTTTTGAGGTTATGCATAGATTTCTCATCATCTAGCCTCCATAAAGGCACAGTTTTGTTCTTCCAAACCAGCAGGCTCTTATATTTTTTCCAATGGAATTCAAAATAAGCATCTTTAAAACAATTAGTTTGGTAACATTTTACTTGAAGCATTTATACACTGTGTGAAAAGTGACATATTGGCTCAATAAATGACTTCCAAATAATAATTCTATATACTATTTGCAGATGCATTACAATGTACATTATAATTACTTTTATATTCCATTATACATAATATCAATTCATAGTGTCAAGCTTCAATAAAATGGCACCATAAAAATATAACAAATCAGCATATCTTTTATGATAAGTGTTATAAAAGTTGTCCATACAACTTGTCTGATTATACTGTTACAATAGCTTTGTGTGAGAAACAGGCAACAGTTTCCGTGAAATCTCATTTTTATTCACATTCAGATTATAAAAAAGCCAAAAAAACTTTGGTTGTCGGTGAAATATGTGAGGTGGAGGATCAAATTTGAGGATTTTCCATTAATAATGACCTAAATTGGGTTTGTTCCTCACACTATGCTGATGCATGAGGATAAATAATTTAAATGTTTCATTTTGGCGTGTGCTATTCCTTTAAGATGATTAATTTCAGCCTTTTATGGTAAACTGGAACAACAGTTGTCGTGGTGACCTGACATATGGAGTTTACAACACTTATCACACATTGGTGCAATGAAAACACTGCAGCATTTTAACAATGTATGGTATATTGCAAGTAGCCAACAATTGGCACAGCTGATCTTACAACCGCTTTGCACTCTTCCCAGGGTGTTTCCTTTCCCAGCTGAATTACAGTTTATAGGAGTCTTTCACACAACACGCTCCCACTAAATTTAGCACATCATTAGTTTCACGGTTTTCATAACACCAGTGCAGGGCCATTCCTCTGCAGACGGTTGTCATGGCAATGACAGATCTCATCACAGCTCTGAATCAGAATTTGTTTAAAAAGAATTTCTTCCTTATTTCTAGGCAGGACAGAAAACTAAAAATGCAACACCCTTGGCATTATAAAGCAATTTGTGCAGAGACTGTACTTCATGTGCACTAATCATCTAGTATTTCATTGTTTTTATTTCTTTTCAGCATTTATGTTAAGTTCTTCTCATGCCAAGTGTTTGGCATGGTAGTGGTTAAGACAATGTTGATATGTTTGGTCCTGGCGAAATAGATCTGCTACACTGCTAATGCTGTCGGTTGTTGTTGCTGCTGCTGTTGCTGCTGTTACTGTTATTGTTGATGCTGTTGCTGCTGTTACTGTTATTGTTGATGCTGTTGCTGCTGTTACTGTTATTGTTGATGCTGTTGCTGCTGTTACTGTTATTGTTGATGCTGTTGTTGCTGCTGTTATTGCTGCTGCTGTTGGTTGTTGCTGTTGTTACTGTTATTGCTGCTGCTGTTGGTTGTTGCTGTTGTTACTGTTATTGTTGATGCTGTTGGTTGTTGCTGCTGTTACTGTTATTGTTGATGCTGTTGCTGCTGTTACTGTTATTGTTGATGCTGTTGTTGCTGCTGCTGTTACTGTTATTGTTGATGCTGCTGTTGTTGCTGCTGTTACTGTTATTGCTGATGCTGTTGGTTGTTGTTGCTGTTACTGTTATTGTTGATGCTGTTGTTGCTGCTGCTGTTACTGTTATTGCTGATGCTGTTGCTGCTGTTACTGTTATTGTTGATGCTGCTGTTGTTGCTGCTGTTACTGTTATTGCTGCTGCTGTTGGTTGTTGCTGCTGTTACTGTTATTGTTGATGCTGTTGTTGCTGCTGTTATTGCTGCTGCTGTTGGTTGTTGTTGCTGTTACTGTTATTGCTGATGCTGTTGCTGCTGTTACTGTTATTGTTGATGCTGTTGTTGCTGCTGCTGTTACTGTTATTGTTGATGCTGCTGTTACTGTTATTGCTGATGCTGTTGGTTGTTGTTGCTGTTACTGTTATTGTTGATGCTGTTGCTGCTGTTACTGTTATTGTTGATGCTGTTGTTGCTGCTGCTGTTACTGTTATTGCTGATGCTGTTGGTTGTTGTTGCTGTTACTGTTATTGTTGATGCCGTTGCTGATGTTACTGTTATTGTTGATGCTGTTGTTGCTGCTGCTGTTACTGTTATTGCTGATGCTGTTGGTTGTTGTTGCTGTTACTGTTATTGTTGATGCTGTTGCTGCTGTTACTGTTATTGTTGATGCTGTTGTTGCTGCTGCTGTTACTGTTATTGCTGATGCTGTTGGTTGTTGTTGCTGTTACTGTTATTGATGATGCTGTTGTTGCTGCTGCTGTTACTGTTATTGCTGATGCTGTTGGTTGTTGTTGCTGTTACTGTTATTGTTGATGCTGTTGCTGCTGTTACTGTTATTGTTGATGCTGTTGTTGCTGCTGCTGTTATTGTTATTGCTGATGCTGTTGGTTGTTGCTGCTGTTACTGTTATGGTTGATGCTGTTGTTGCTGCTGCTGTTACTGTTATTGCTGATGTTGTTGGTTGTTGTTGCTGTTACTGTTATTGATGATGCTGTTGTTGCTGCTGCTGTTACTGTTATTGCTGATGCTGTTGGTTGTTGTTGCTGTTACTGTTATTGTTGATGCTGTTGCTGCTGTTACTGTTATTGTTGATGCTGTTGTTGCTGCTGCTGTTACTGTTATTGCTGATGCTGTTGGTTGTTGCTGCTGTTACTGTTATTGATGATGCTGTTGTTGCTGCTGCTGTTACTGTTATTGCTGATGCTGTTGGTTGTTGTTGCTGTTACTGTTATTGTTGATGCTGTTGCTGCTGTTACTGTTATTGTTGATGCTGTTGTTGCTGCTGCTGTTATTGTTATTGCTGATGCTGTTGGTTGTTGCTGCTGTTACTGTTATGGTTGATGCTGTTGTTGCTGCTGCTGTTATTTTTGATGCTGTTGCTGCTGCTGTTGGTTGTTGCTGCTGCTGCTGTTATTGTTGATGCTGTTGGTCGTTACGGCTGCTGTTAGTTGTTGCTGCTGCTGCTGTTATTGCTGCTGCTGTTGGTCGTTATGACTGCTGTTACTTGTTGTTGCTGCTGATGCTGTTGTTTTTGCTTATGCTGCTGTTATGGCTGCTGCTGCTGACTTGCTACTGCTAATACATACACAACACATTGCTGTGAGCAAGTAAGGCATGCTGCTGCTGCTGCTTTACAATATCACGTACATGAATTACCAGTAGCAGATCTATACAGGTGGAGCTGGGGAAAGTGGGGGGTTCTGAAAGCGCATTGCAACTTCTACAACAAATCCTGACCAAGTATTTGCGAAAACCAACAGCAGCAGCAGCAGCAGCAGCGTAGCAGATCTATTCCAACTAAACATATCAACATTGTCATATGCATTACCTTGCCAAACACTCCTAGAGTTGTCATGACTAAAATATTATGACTGAATCAAGCCAGCCACAAAAAGGTTTTACAGGTTAACATGCTAGATCAGGTAGAAATAGCATTTGTGGTGGTGATTTTTTTTTTAAAATATTTGGTTAAACAAACTGGTTTGTAAGTTTTTTTTAAAGACATTTCTGATCATTTGTTTCTCTAAATAAAAAAATTACTTCTGTTTATAAAATGTAAAATACTATGTTGATATAATAATACAATATTGATATATTTCTGATTATTTCTTTCAAGTTACAACATTTTTGCATTTTATAACAATATTTTTGTTAAGTGGCGCAACACATCTATTCAAACCCTTACCAATAAGATATGTTCTCTTTTTGTGACTAAATACAAAGGAAATTTGCATTCAAATAAAGATTCTCTCACTTTTGTCACTAAATGATTAAAGAGCCTCCAATGGCCCTGATGTTTATTTAAAGTGGAATGCAGTTCTGAGGCTGTCAAGGATTTCAATTTAATAACACTATATATTAATGACAAGGACAAGCGAGAGGACTATGGAGTCTTTACAAGTTTGTACTTTGGGTCATGCAGTGTCCTTGCTTATAAAGAACGTAAAAATATCTCAGGAAAAAAAATATTTTGAAATTAGAAGAAAAAACTCATGTTTAGATACCATTGCCAAAATAAAGCAAAATAAATAATGCACTTGGTTAAACCTTGGGGTTTTTAATAAATGGCAACAATTTCCAAAAAACAAAAACAAAACAAAAACATGCTAAATAGTCATTTATAAATTCTTTATGGGTTTGCTTAATGAATTAATCATGGAGCATGTGCCGTGAAGAACATCCTTGAAAATCTGATTGTCCACAACTTCCTTTGTGGGACTATTAGGCAAATTATATTTCCAAAGACCTGCCAATGATCTTTAGGCACCAACAACATTAAAGTCACATAAAGCAAAATAGAAGATGGTTGTCAGGAGCTTTGTACCAAAATTTTACTTTCTTAATTGGAAAACAAGAGGAAAATGTTGAAGAATACACTGGCCACTATAATTAAAATGAAAAAGAAAAAAATCCAGTGCAAATTTGAAACCTTTTGTGTGTGTGTGTGTGTGTGTGTGTGGAATCTAATCAGGTGCGATTGTGAATGTCTCTAATTGCAGATGTTATATTATCATAACGCTTCTTCTCATGTTTTTTTTTTTGTTTTGTTTTGTTTTTTTGACCAACCTGAGCCACCGTTTGCACACTATCTTGGGCATGCTTTCTTTTAGTTTCAATATGGATGAAAAAATGTCATAATTTATAAATATTTCCAAATCATGGAAACTGTAAAGACTGCCAAATTCAATATCATCTCTGCTCATTTATGTAAGTTAATTATAAATAGCCACTGCTAAAAACTCGTGAAGTTTATTTAAAAAGGGTTTTTATAGTAACTTAAAATTCAACAAATAATCAATTAAAATACATATACGTATGATGACCTTCTGTAACGCCCATATCTAGAAAACACACAGTCTGACTTTTCTAATAAACACAGAGATGTTAGTCCCATCAGAATTGGCACATTAAATCACGTCGAGTGATCAGAATTGTAACTCAAACGTCGTTTAGAAAACTAGTCCTGTCCAAATAGGGCTCAGGTGTTGTCTTGAAGTCCTGTGAAAGCTCTGCGTGAGGAGCCGACTGAAATTCAAATTTAAATTGTCTTCAAACCTGACATGAACACTTCATATCCAAATGGATGCGGACAATGATGTGCAAGATTTTATAGGGAATAATGACTTACATTAAAATTTATTCCTCACACAGAGCTTCTGTAGTACTGCAGAAGTCTGGGAATGTATTGCAACGATCATATAGATTTCCATTATGGTGCTTTTTGTGACATTTTGAAGTCCTGTATAAGATCCTAAATGACAAATGATGTATTACTGCAAGATCAAGAGCTCATTTTCATTCAGTGGTGGTATAATTTTCCACTTATGGACTGGAATGTACTCTATATAATTCAAAGACATTAGTACATGTCATGTCACTCAAGTTATGATAGGTTCTCACTGTAGGTTTCGCCTTAGATGGGATTCTAATAAGTGGACGACAATGAAGACATATATCACCTGCGAATAAAATGTGTGAATGGAGAAAGAAAACTGTCGATAGACCTGGCCTTTAACTTTGAATCAGAACTTTTCATTTTTAAATCTTACTGAAGCAGTAACAAGTGTACTTTTATCTGGGAACATGTGATTTAAAAACTTTAAACGCTGATCAATTCAACTGAAAAAATCTTTTTTGCAGTTTTTCAATTTAGATTTTTTCTGAAAAAAAAGGAATATATTCTAAAAACAGGAACATTTTGAAGAGATTTTTTTTAATGTCGAACTATGTGTAACCAATGGAAGCTTGTTTCTGCCACTAAATAAAAAAGTAAAAAAGGTTTTAATGTTTACTTTTTATCTCACAATTCCGACTTTCTGACGTGTTATATATATAACAATATAAACTCGCAATTCTGATTTTTTTCTCAGAATTGAGAGATATAAACTCAGAATTGCATGATAAAAAGTTTTCGTTTTTTTTCAATTTAGGAGAGTTTATATCTCTCAATTCTGATTTTTTTTCTCAGAATTGTGTTTATATCTCACAATTCTGACTTTTATAACATGCAGTTACATGTTATAAAGTCAGCATTGTGAGATATGAACTTGCAATTCAGAGAAAATAAGCCAGACATTATAACATGGAATTGTGAGTTTATATCTCAAAATTCTGAGAAAAAAGCCAAAATTGTTTGCGTTTTTCACACTATTGCATTAAAACTCACAATTCTGACTTTATATCACGCGACACCGTAAACCCTAACGCTCAAAATACTTATTTAGTTTGAGTAGGACAAACTTAAATTGAACAAATTAGTTTAGTTAAATTAACTTTTATGAGTATTTAGAACTTTCCTTTTCTTTTAAGTTCACAGCACTGACATATTTAATGTCAACTGAACTGTTTCATTGTCTTGAGTTGTATGATCGCATTTCTTTTAATTTATACTAACTTAAGTTTAACTGAAACTGGGCTGGGATTTCTATTTCCCAGCATGCTTTTCCCATGGCACTCGAAAGGGAGAGTAAATGCTAAAATTAAGTATTATACAATGTTTTTTGCAAGATTAATGGAAAGGGAGATGTGAGTTTTTGGAGAGTTTCGATCACGGTGACATGCTGCTTGGTTACATGTTTTAAGTTGCTATACTCATTCAGTAAGTGCCTTTTGACATTTTCTGAATTTTCCTATTAGAGTTTACGGTGAAGTAAATCGATTTGCAAGAACTCAAAATAAAAAAAATATATATATATTTTAATTGCTATCAAAATGTGTGAGTTAGCTAACTCAGTATTTCAACGTAGGAGCAATTAAAATGCATGAGTACAACAAACTCAAAACTTGATAGTTCTGCTAACTTAAAATTTGGAACATAACTCAAAAAAAAAGTGATGTAACTGATTACCTCAATTTTTTTTTGATCACACAATTCTGATTTTATAACTCAGATATAAACTCACAATTGCGAGGGGGAAAAAAAGTCAGAATTGTGAGATTTAAAAGTCGCAATTACCTTTTTTATTTTTTTATTTCATAGCGGAAACAAGCTTCCACAGTAACCTAATAGGGGATAAGCTTCTATCAAAGATGTTGAAACTCTTTTTGTTCTCCATTCGATATCAGCAAAACACTGGGATTGAAATAAGAATTGTATTCCTTTCACTGCTCATTAATTGAAACCGTCTATGGCAATATTGGCTTTGAAGAGGTCTGTAGATCAAATGAAGCTCTTTGTTTGAACATTGCATGAGTTGTCACATGCTTTTTGGGCGAACATATCAAGCGCGGCTTTCAGCTTTAACTGCTAAACAGAGCAGAAATTGTAACACCATTTGCACTTGAAAGTTCTTTATCTCTGCTTTGAAGCACGGCGACGTTTGGGATAAAGGAGATGTGTGGATTCAAGCCCTCTAAATCACTTGTATTTTACACTTTGTATGAGATGTGTTGAAAGGCCATTTAGACACAAGGATAGCCAGGAGGTGAGAGCCTTTTGGGATTAGGGTAGTGTGTATCCCACTAAAAGCCTTTCACACCTATCTTACAGACAGATTTCTTCCTAAGAGCCATCCCTACGGTGAAGACCACAGCTGACACGCACAAAGCGGCCTGTGTTGAGCTGACACAGGATTAGATTTATGTCGGCATTTTACTGATAGCACTATTCATGTGGCAAATATCCAAGATGAAATTGCTATTCAGAAGGAGAGCATGAGAGTATGCCTACGGGCCATCTTTTCTCCAAGAATCTGAGGCTTGTTGGGGCTGATCAAGAGGCATTTTCTTTAACACATCTACCCTGTCATGCCTGAAATGCCAAACAGATCCTGAAACATAACTCTTTCTCAGAAATGTAGTGCGCGCATGGCCTCGGGTCTGAGTTGCTCCATAACTACATCATTTCCATCCTGCTACCTTGTTTGTAAATAACATTGTTCACGACTGCCTCGCAGTTATATATGAGAGCCATCATACAGAAGATCAGACACATAACTCAGGGCGCTTGAGGAGTGGAGTAACATGCTTACTGAAGGTTACAGATGTCAATCTTACTCGACTACTGTTGAGCCTTAAGTAGGGCTGTCGGTGGATTAAAGGTGCTTTTTCCTCATTACGACATTGCACTCATAAAGAAGAAAAGGTGCTTACATATGACGTTTAGTTCACTTAATGGATTTTGCACACTTGTTCTAAAATATGTTCAAAGCTCATTTTACTAACAGTCCCGTTAAGTTGTGAAAATGCTGTTTCTGAATGTTGTCTGAACAATCAAAATGTTTTTGTTTTTTTTTTACATTAAAAAGAATATGCAAATGTCAAGGGAACATTCCATTTAATCATTCTGCAAAGAGTTTGGGAACCTTCTTTTGAATGTTAGCTGAAAAACGTAACATTTAAAAAAATGAAACAAATCTTTCAGAAACGTTAACGTTTTGAGAACATTATTAAACACCATTCAATTGCAGAATGAATAACTCTCCTTTTTTTTTTTTTGGTAATTTAAACCATACAGCACAACCAGTATAGACTGATTCCTGAACGAAGGACTGTTTGTGAAGCGCAATCAGTGTAATCCGATTCACGAAGAATGACTCTAATGAGCCATTTCTTTTTGGTGAATCAAAAATATACAGCGCAACCAGTGTATACCGACTCTTGAACAAATGACTCTAATGAGTCAATTCATTTTTAGTGAATCAAAAACACACAGCGCAACCAGTGTATACCGACTCCTGAACAAATGACTCTAATGAGTCAATTCATTTTTAGTGAATCAAAAAAATACAGCACACAAAGGTGGTCTTTTTTTCCCTCACAATTAGACTTTATAACTCGCAATTGTGGCTTTATATCTCACAATTTCGAGAAAAGAACTCAGAATTGCGAGAAGAAAAGTCAGAATTGCGACATAAACAAAATTGCCAGAAATAAAGTCAGAATTGCGAGTTATAAACACAATTGCGTGTTATAAACTCACAATTGTGAGATAATTTTGCAATTCTGACTTTATTTTTTGCAATTGTGAGTTTATATATCTCAATTCTGACATTATAACTCGCAATTGTGGGAACTGTAGGATGTAAACTTGCAACTGTGAGAAGAAAGTCAGAATTGTGAGATAAAAAGTCGCAATTAAAAAAAAAAGAAGAAGATAAGTAAGAAAGTGGGAATTGCTATGAGGATGTGGAATCATTCAATTCTTTGTGTTTCCAAGGCTTAGTTGAGAGACAAAACTCTGCCCATATAAGACTAGAGTTCAGGTTAGGACATTTCTTCAAATTAGAAAACTCCATATTCATATTGCCAAATGCCGTTCTGAACAACTTGACTAGTGTATTACTTTCCCAACTTTTAAAAAACAGATTTTTTCCCATTTGGCCGTGTGCATCATGACAAAAGTTATCAGCAGTGTGGGCTCAAGAGTTCAGCATGAATTATGACAAATTCAGCCTGAGAGCTCAGAAACCCAAGCAGCTTTATGTAGTTGGCTGAGTCACATTTTCCTCAGTCCAGAGATATGATTTCCATAACCAATTAGTTCACATAAAAGTGAAAATTCAGACTCCACCTATCATTCTTAAGCCCTAAACTGGTCTTTTGGGTACATTTGAGAGATGTTGCAATATGCAGCTTGCAGTTGTGGGGAGGGTAATTAGTGTATAAGATTTACATGAGGCTGGAGTTTGCTTTTTGAAGACCATGAAATTTTAATAAAGCAAGACTTGGGTTACTTTTGCTCTAAGAGATGCAATGTTAAAATAGCGTCCCCTAGCCAAGTGCCAAGATCAAACATAAAGAGAGAATTTTAGTAATGCATTTGAAATCGCCTGGTTTTGTTTGCCTTTGCTGAGACGCAATCTGTCGTTTGTATTGTTTTATCAGTCAAACTGGCAGCAAAGCGACCGCGTGCATTTGTGCTTTTTTCAAGTCTCTAAAAGTCCGTGAACTCTCTTAAAGCTGCGGTTCATTGTTGCAGAGACATTGCATGACGTCAGGCCGACTCTAACCCAAAGTGGCCCCCATTTCCTGCTTGTTTATGTGGCCTCAACCCTCCATCCCATTCTGAAGTGCCGGTCTGTGTTTTTGACATGTCAATTTGTCACATTTACCCCAGATGTCAGAGATCCAGGTCTCATCACGTACCTCCAAAACACATTTCAGCATCACTCCACATTGCGACTAAATTAGGAGCTATGTTCCCTCTCCACCACCATCTGTGCTGTTTCCTAATGAGACCAGACCTCACGCTGGACATCAATCTCAATTAAACTCTGATGGCTCCAAATCACCTATGGCCTGGATTGGGATTTGACGATATGATCCAACTGTCTGCGAATATGAGAGATTGTTGTTAATCTTTTTGTGCTCAGTTAAAGATATAAGGGCTAGTTTAAGCACAGAACAAAGCATGGCTGTACACCAGCGGCTGAGTCGGGAGCCAAACAAGGAGAGTTTGTGCAAACTAGTGAGCTTCAGCGACGGCTGAAGACACAGTTCTTTCTTTTAATAAATTTTAACAAGAAATTCTGCATTCCGACATAGCATGGCCAAAAAAGTTGAGCAAGAAGGCAGCGGTTCTTCAACCTTGCTATGTTTACACCGTAAAATGAGGCACTTAAATGGAGATTAGGTTTGTTTATTTAATGAGTAAACACTCTTGATTTATTATTTGGTTTAGAGGGGGCATGGGCGCACTCTGAAATCATTGTGCTATTAGGAAGCACGGACAATTTAATCAGAACCTATTAACATGATGGATATGATGGCTCTAGCAAGGAACACATTGAGTGCAAAAGGAAATGAGTTATTTCTGTCAATCTAAGGGAATATTAAATGGAATGAATGGACCGTAGTTTGTGGGGGGGAGAAAAGTGGTTTTACATGCCTCTGGACAAGAAGCTGAAGGCCACCGTAACACGATGCTTTTATGGCGAGCTAATTAGACTAATCCCGGTTGGATTTCGTTTTGAGGATCGTAATTTATCAATGACTGTAGAAGCTACTTCACATCAATGTCAACGGACAATGTTTTAGCAGCTTTTTACACCTTAAAAACAAATATAAGGTGACTTATGACCTAGTAAGATGATATAGAGTCCAGCCCTGAAATAAACAGAAAGAAAAACTAAACTCTTAAGACATTCTGCCAAAATAATTATATAATAAAGTTGAAATATGGATATATAACTTGAATAAATTGATCTATCTATCTATCTATCTATGAATCCACCCATCCACCTGCCCACCCAGACACCCATCCATTCATCCGTCTGTCCTCCTACCAACACACTCATCCTCCATTCATCCACCCAGTCATCTATCACACCACCCATCCATCCATCCATCCATCTATCCATCCACCCACCACCCCACCCACCCATCCATCCATCCACCCACCACCCCACCCACCCATCCATCCATCCATCCACCCACCACCCCACCCACCCATCCATCCATCCATCCATCCATCCATCTATCCATCCACCCACCACCCCACCCATCCATCCATCCATCCATCCATCCATCCATCCACCCACCCACCTATCCATCCACCCACCCACCAACCCACTAACCCACCCACCCATCCATTCATCCATCCATCCATCCATCCATCCACCCACCATCCCATCCATCCATTGATCCATCCATCCATCCACCCACTCATCATCCATCCTCCCACCGCCCCACCCATCCATCCATCCATCCATCCATCATCTAACCATCTATCCATCCATCCATCCACCCACCACCCCAACCATCGCCCTACCCATCCACCCACTCATCTATTTACCCATTCATCCATCCATCCACCCACCGCCCCACCCATCCATCCATTGCTCCCACCATCTCTCCATCGCCCCACCCATCCATCCATCCATCCATCCACCCACCACCCCACCCATCCATCCATTCATCCATCCATCCATCCACCCACTCATCATCCATCCATCCACCCACCACCCCACCCATCCATCCATCCATCCATCCACCCACCGCCCCACCCATCCATCCATCATCTAACTATCTATCCATCCATCCATCCCACCCATCGCCCTACCATCCACCCACTCATCCATTTACCCATTCATCCATCCATCCACCCACCGCCCCACCCATGCATCCATTGCTCCTACCATCTATCCATCGCCTCACCCATCCATCCATCCACCCACCGCCCCACCCATTCATCCATCCATACACCCATCGCCCCACCCATCCCATCCCAACCAACTGCTCACCTGCCCATCCATGCATCATCCACCCATTTATCCACCAATCCATCAATCCATTCATCCATTTAGTGAATAGAGATGAGTTTCCATAATAGTTTTTGCATGTCTCCTTAATGTAGTTACTACAAAAGTTGTTTATGCACATTTTTTATATTCTAGATTCTATATTTATATTATATTCTAACCGAAAAACCAAGATATACATTAAAATATTTGCATGATAACTCGACGATTGTTAGTCTAATAAAACCATTTCAAATACAACATTTAGCATCATATTAAATTGCAAATTAGAAACATTTCGACTAGTGTTCTCAGACTTTTAGACCCCACTGTATAAGGCCTCTAGAATTTAAACCAAAAATGCTCCAGCGTCAAAAGTTACTTTCTTTTTATTTGTGCTGTTTGGTTTCAGTTTTAGATTTGTTTACCTCCTCAAGTGGATTCTAGCGAGTTCCCCTCTCTCTCTCTCTCTCTCTCTCTCTCTCTGTGTGTGTGTGTGTGTGTGTGTTGCATGTCAAGGGTTCCATCTGGAAAAGTGCTCTTTGCGGAAGCACAGTTTGAGAAGACGGGATTGTTATTCATTTCTTTTTCTGGAGGAAGAAGAGCTTGCCAAGTATCCATTTCTTTGTCCCAGATGACTGCCGGAGAAGAGGATATAAAAACAGGAACCGCAAAATTTGTGTAATGGTTTTCATCTGAACCTTAAACACTCCACTGTGTGTGAGCAAAAGTGTGTTGTGATGTTTAGGGGTCTGAAGGGGACATGAACTGTCCAAGGATCCAATTGATATTTAAAGGGTTCAAAGGATGCAGAGTTTACAAAGAAAATGAAGGGTTTGATTTGTGTCTGAGCATGACCGTTTTGAAAAGTGCAAGAGATAGAGGCAATAAAAAGGAAGAAGTGTTGTCTATTAACTATAAAAATGATTTAAGCAAAACCATTGTTTATGCAACCTTTTTCTTTTCATGGCTAAAAGCAAATGCGTTGCAATAAGTCTTGATATTGTTTGCAGTGTGTTGGTGATTTCACTTTATCTGAGACAGAAATACATAGTTTTGACTAAATTTACTATGAGAGTCACTGGATGTCTCAACTATGTTTATGAAAGCAAATTGTATTTTTATTCCATATTCTTGCATATCCAGTGCATTTCCTAAAACAGAATATATTATGCTTCAAACCCCATAAATTTTTAACCTCAGCACATAACCTTGTACTACAGACATGAATGATAAACTCCCATAGACTTCAACTGAAAGAATCACATCATATCTCGGGAGACTCTTTTGACTTGAACCAGTAACCAATCTCCTATATGACAGGCTGATGCAAGGATATTTTAGGTGGTTGCTATGCACTTCCTAAATGCTCTGAGAGTTTTGAATGTGTTGCTATGTGGTTACTAGGGTGTTGCTATGCTATTGCAAAGGTTTTCTGACTGCTTCACTTCATTCCTAGGTGGTTGCTATGCTCTTCCTAAGTGTTCTGAGTGTTTTGAATGTGTTACTCTGTGGTTGCTAGAGTGTTGCTATGCTGTTACAAAGGTGTTCCAAGTGCTTTGCTGCATTGCTAGGTGGTTACTATGCACTTCCTAAGTGTTCTGAGTGTTTTGAATGTGTTACAATGTGGTTGCTAGAGTGTTGCTATGCTGTTACAAAGGTGTTCCAAGTGCTTTGCTGCATTGCTAGGTGGTTACTATGCACTTCCTAAGTGTTCTGAGTGTTTTGAATGTGTTACAATGTGGTTGCTAGGGTGTTGCCATGCTGTTACAAAGGTGTTCTGAGTGCTTTGCTGCATTACTAGGTGGTTGCTATGCATTTCCTAAGTATTCTGAGTGTTTTGAATGTGTTGCTATGCTGTATCAAAGGTGTTCACAAAGCTCCACTGCATTGCCAGGTGATTTAAAAGTGTTGCTTTATGGTTCCTAGGGTGTTGTTATGCTATTACAAAGGTGTTCCAAGTGTCAAAATACCCTATTAACAGCCTGTTATAGATGGTTCAATGTGTTGCTTTAATGCATTGCTAGGTGGTTGCTATTCACTTCCTAAGTGTACTGAGTGTTTTGAATATGTTACTCTGTGTTGCTATGGTGTTGCTATGCTGTTAAAAAGGTGTTCTGAGTACACTTAAGTATCTCCCTTTCTCCTTCTTCTTTTCTTTCATACTCAGCATGTGCTTTCAACACATTCCTGTTGTCGCTCGCCTACGCACCACTATCACCCGTAGAAGGCAGCGCAATGCTACTAACCTACGTCCTTTTTACTCCACTGTAGGCCTATGGAATTGTCAGTCAGCAGTTAACAAAGCCGACTTCATTCCAGCCTTTGCCACTAACTCTACTCTCAATATCTTAGGCTTGACTGAGACATGGATTCGTCCAGAGGACTCAGCAACCCCCGCTGCTCTCTCTGACAACTTCACTTTTACTCATACCCCTCTTCAGTCGGGAAGAGGAGGGGGCACATGTTTTCTCATTTCTAACAATTGGAAATACTTAACTCACTCTTCTCTATGCAACAACTATTCGTTTGAATTTCATGCCATTACAATTACAACCCCTGTCAAAATTCATCTTGTACTCATTTATCGCCCCCCCAGGTCAATTGGGTACCTTTGTAGGGGAATTGGACATGCTGCTGTCCTCATTTCCAGACGATGGCAGTCCACTTGTACTACTTGGCAATTTCAACATTCACCTTAACAAACCTTATGCTTCTGACTTCCTCTCTCTACTAGCCTCATTTGATCTCAACCGGCTTATCACCACAAGCACCCACAAATCTGGCAACCAACTGGACCTGATCTACACACGTAACTGTATTACTGACAACATTCTGGTCAAACCTCTGCACGTCTCTGACCATTTCTTCATTACTTTTAATCTGCAACTCCCTATTTGTGCACCATAAACCTCTTCACAAGTGACCTTCAGAAGAAACCTGCGCTCTCTTTCCCCTTCTGATCTTTCCTCTGTTGTGTCGTCCTCCCTTCCCTCACCCACACAATTCTCATCTGTGGATGTAAATACTGCTACACACACTTTATGCTCCACTTTAACTTCTTCCCTAGACAGTATCTGTCCTCTGTCATCCAGACCAGCATGTGCTACTCCTTCCAACCCCTGGATATCCGATGCTCTTTGTGAAGACCGGACCAAACTCAGGGCAGCAGAAAGAAAATGGCGTAAATCAAACCCATCTGACCAAGGTTCGTATCAAGACCTGCTATCATCTTTTTCTGGTGGAGTCCATGCAGCTAAGTCCTCATACTTCCACAACAAGATCAACAGCGCTACAAACACACGGTCACTCTTCAAAACATTCAATGCACTCCTCTGTCCCCCTCCACCACCACCCACCACATCTTTAACTGCTGATCAATTTGCCAATTTCTTCACTGACCAGACATCTTCCATCAGCAGCCAGTTCTCAGCACCACTCTCACAGGAACTCAGCCCATCAACATCCACTAATCTTCTCTCTTCTTTCTCTCTTCTCACGGAGGTGGAAGTATCAAAACTTCTCCTCTCCAGTCATCCCACCACCTGCCCTCTAGACCCCATCGCCTCACACCTTCTACGAACCATCTCTCCCACTCTTTTGCCAGCACTTACACACATTATTAACTCATCTCTCCACACAGGCACTTTCCCTACCACATTCAAGCAGGCTCGGGTAACCCCACTGCTAAAAAACCCCACATTAAACACATCACTTGTAGACAATTACAGACCTGTCTCTCTCCTACTATTCACATCAAAAACACTTGTACGAGTTGTGTTCAACCAGGTATCATCTTACCTCACACAGAACAACCATCTGGACGTCAACCAATCTGGTTTCAAGAGCGGCAATTCAACCGAGACTGTGCTACTGTCTGTCACGGAATCCCTGCGGATTGCAATGGCTGATTCCAAATCATCTGTTCTCATTCTACTGGATCTATCTGCTGCCTTCGACACCATAAATCATCAAATTCTTCTGTCTACCCTCTCGTCACTTGGCATCTCAAGTACTGCACTTCAATGGTTTGAGTCTTATCTCACAGGTAGTTCTTTCAGTGTCACCTGGGGAGGGTTAGGTATCCAGACCTCATCAACTGATCACTGGGGTTCCTCAGGGTTCAGTTCTTGGTCCCCTCCTACTCTCCATTTATACTTTATATCACTGGATCCCATCATACAGGCACATGGTTTCTCCTACCACTGCTATACTGATGACACTCAACTCTACCTGTCCTTCCAACCAGATGGTTCCACAGTAGCTGCATGGATCTCAAGCTGTCTGGCGGACATCTCGATGTGGATGGAAGAACACCACCTGTAGCTCAACCTGGCAAAGACTGAGCTTTTAGTCTTCCATGCCACTCCAACTCTAAAACATGACTTCAACATACAGCTTGGTACAACCACCATTACCCCATCAAAGTCGGCCAGAAATCTTGGAGTTATCTTCGATGACCAACTGACCTTCAGAGACCACATCTCAAAGACAGCTCGGTCATGCAGATTTGCACTACACAACATCAGGAAAATCCGGCCCTTCCTGACTGAGCATGCAACACTACTTCTTGTCCAGGCCCTGGTCATTTCAAGGCTTGATTACTGCAATGCTCTTCTGGCTGGTCTGCCGTCAAATGCAATCAAACCTCCTCAAATGATCCAGAACGCTGCTGCACGTCTTGTCTTCAACGAGCCTAAGAGAGCCCACGTCACGCCCCTCTTCATCTCTCTGCACTGGCTACCCCTTGCTGGACGCATCAAGTTCAGGGCGCTGATGCTTGCTTACAGATCCACCACAGGCTCTGCACCCTCCTACCTCCACACACTGCTACAACGCTACGACCCACCAGAAGACTGCGATCACTAAAGGAACGAAGGCTTGTGGTACCGTCACAGAGAGGCACAAAATCACTCTCCAGAACATTCTTGTTCACTGCTCCCTGCTGGTGGAATGATCTCCCTACCTTCATCAGGAACGCAGAATCTGAAAACTCATCTCTTTCGTGAACACTTAAAAAAAATCTATCCTTTCCTTTTTCCCTTCCTATGTTACTGAGCAATGTCAGCGTGAGCACTTCCTCTGTCTATTTGTCTCTTCATGAAGAATCGCTTGTTTGTATTCCTCACTTGTAAGTCGCTTTGGATAAAAGCGTCTGCTAAATGATTAAATGTTAAATGTGCTTCATTGCATTGCTAGGTCGTTGGTTGATACACACACACACACACACACACACACACACACACATACATACATACATACATACATACCTTTACTTCTGGCAAACACAGCTGCCGTTTTTATTTTACTTTTATTTTACTACTCATTATTCTTTTCATTCTGGGTGGTAAGTGGGGATTTCTTTTTTTTTTTTTTTGTGGCTGCTAGTGTGTTTTGGGTGGTTTCTAGGTGGTTTCTTACTTTAACTACATGCAATACTAATTTAGAAACCCCAAGGTAGTTTTTCACAAAGTATGTCACACTGTGTGGAAACAACCTTATATCTACATCTGAAATGACAAACCATTTGAGTCCTTCCTAGCAAAGCTGACGGGGTTATTAAACCCGTTTTGGAGTTCATTGTCTTTCCTAATTATCTTTCCAGATTTGGCATTCAGACTTCATTCAAAGAAGTGACCCTGCTATCAAAGCAAAAACCAGAGTATCGCCAATGCTATTCACAAGCAAATTAAGGGCAAAGATTTCATTACTTCGAATCTGGCATTCATCCTTGGAAGTGCGAGAACTGCTAAACGATGCCAGGCGAAGCTCATACAGCTCGCCCTCGGGCTCCAAGAGACTTTTTTTTTCTTTATACGAGGCCTAAACTTCCTATGAGATCTGTCCCGACCTAACATAATGACTGTGCATAACCTGCTTTAATTGGGCTAACTGGCTCCAGAGTCAACTATTGTGGTTTTGAAATGGCCCCCCTCCACCGTCCCCTTGTTGCATTATCAAAGAATTTGGTGCACATTATAAAATGCCTAATTACAGGGCGCTCTGTGTTTCCTTCCGATGCCTAGAGCTCACCAGGGGTCATTATTACTTGGCTCCATGTTTGCATGTGCATCCTTGCGCTTGTTCTTCACGTTTTTTTTTTTCTTGCTTTTTCTTTAACACCCACTCTCGACCCTTGTGGTTCCCTCCAACACACGAGCAAACGGATATTCGGTTTCTCTTCCGTACAAACACATTATACAACATACACTCAGACATTCCCGTGATTATCTGTCAAATATTTTGGAGCCGTTTCAGAGTGTGACTAACATGTGTTTCTGAGCACAGACTGACAGTTTGTGGTTTTTGGTTTTGTTTCAAGCAAGTCAGTGGAAATAACAAGGGTTGGTAAAATATATTTAAACAACTGCGTAGAGGAGATTGTTTTATCATAGCAATCCAAAACATGACCATAAAATAAACCAAATTGTTTTACATTTTCTAAAGAAAGATGCCAGTGCAAAATACGCCTTGAAGTCTTTATTGGATGAAATGGCATGCTGTGATGAAGTCTACGACTTTCTGCATTACCTCAAAAAACATTACAATAAGTGACAGGTCATAATTGAAACTTCTATCTCTCTATTTTTGTCTCTTCCAACAAAATTGAAACCAAGGTAAAGCCTGAGGTGACAGTGGAGCTTATCTCACAGAACAAGACGAAAAAGAAACGACACCAGGAACGGAAAACGTCAACAACTTTATTAAGCCCACAAATTCATGTCACATTGAGCTTAGCTCAATGCTAAACCGTCTGTATGCATTTTGTCCATTGCTTCCTCTTGATCTTTACAAACGTGTTTAAGCTTTTGTTCGAGGTCCTTTGGATGGAGGCGATTAAACAGTCTAAGAAATGGAAAGAAAGCTGTTCCTCGAAGAGGTAAACTTGGAAATAATACCAGAAGACTTTTAGGAATAAGTATTATTTTTGTAAACTAGAAGTCAAAGAGCTCTTTTTATTACTTGTTCTATTATTTTATGTCATTTTATTGTATTATTTATTTTATTTCGGTTGTATTTTTTGGCATTACTGTTTCATATTATTGGCTGATTCTCACAAAGAAATTTCTGAGTTATTTTTTTTACTCCAATATCAGAAGTAAAAAAATAATATTAATGGAATAATAATAATAATAATAATAAAGCTTATTTCAGAATCATTAAGACTTATTTTTCTGTAACAATATTTTCATCCAAAACTGCCATGACTGAGATACAGTAAATCAATGATGGATTTTGTTTGTTTGTTCCAAAATCAGCATGAATTAAATTCATTACAACAAATTATACAGTTTTTTATACTTTGAACTGTACTTTTCAAATGTAACTTCATAATTTCATTTAATTAGTGCTGTCAAATCGATTAATTGTGATTAATCCTGATTAATTGCATCAAGTGTTAAAAAAACCCTAAATATAAAAGTTTGTAAATGTGTGTGTGTGTATATGTATGTATATATATATATATATATATATATATATATATATATATATATACAAACTTTTATGTAATAATGATTAATTGATTTGAAAGCACTAATTTAAATTATAAAATTAGTGCTGCCAAATCGATTAATCGCATCTAATAAAAGTTTGTAATTATATTTTGTGTGTGTATACAAACTGTTATGTTGCAATGAATCACCATTAATCAATCTGAAAGGACTCATTTAAATATATATCATAATCTTCTGCATTACAGTAATGAGAATGAGATATTTTCTTGTGTTATGGTAATGACAATTAATTTAATGTTCTATTTTTTTTTTTTTTTACATCTGACATTTCTTGACAGTTTCCATGATATTCACCCTACTATTCGTTATGTGTCTTATTCTAAAAGACTTTTCCCCTGGATCCTCGTCCAACCCCCTTCTCCCATTTCCTCATGGACCCCATTGACAATGTGTGACCAAGGGAATCTGGGCGTTCTTGGGCAATGGGAGTCCCCATGACCAGGCACAAAGCCCCCTGTCAGTTACCTTTTCACCTTTGGCTGGTGAAAAGGAGGCCCCGAACAATAGGGGCCGCTCGGCTGGAGATGGTGGAGTCTCATGGGTTTGGGAACTCGCTCACTCTCTGCTCGTTTCCTCTTTGACTCTCCATGTTCATTTGAGGCCACCTCAAGGTGCATTTGTTCACCCCCTCCTTCTGATAACACAGAAGCAGCCTTGCCTGTTATTGCTTTGCAGCCTTTTAAAAGAAAAGTTGCTAGAGAGACAGACAGACAATGTGTCAAGGGGGGTACTTGAAGAAGCCTACATTCTCCTGTGGGAGTACTTCCTATTAGCCCACAATGGTCCATACATTAGAAAGTGTCTTTGTATGGAAGCTATTTCCATGCTAAGTAAACTTGTTGTACTGGTGTCTTTCATCCACTATCACTACTAGATCGGATTTAACAGTGGATCAAACATTTTCTCTTTCTCTCTCTTGTGCATTAACTTTGCCTATCATACTCTGTAACTATAAGCAAACAATATTTCATTCAATTTTCCAGCCTAAAATAAATGGATATAAATTTCTATACTTTATGTAAACTAAAGTGGTGCAGCAGGCCAGCTGTTCTTTGTGTCTCATGCCACTAGAGAGCAGTAATAGACCCAATGATATTTCTCCATTGAGATATATTTTATGTTGCTTTTATTAATATTATTAATATTTAGTTATTTGGTTGGTTACACTTTATTTTGATGGTCCCCTTTAGACATTCTGTTGACTCTATGTTTCACCTACATGTCATCTAACTCTCATTAGCGTATTAGTTGAGTATTTTGTGTTAGTAGAATATATTGAAATGTATTTGGAAAGTTACTTTACTGTTGGGAAACCATCAAAGTCTTTCCAGATATTAACCATACAATACTTTACTAATACTTGTAACACTTTATTTTACAGTGTCACATGCATTTACTGTAGTGATAACTAGGAATTGCATGCAATTATTCCTAAACCAAACCCTCATCCTAACCCTAACCCTATAGTAAGTACATGTAGTTAATTATTATTACTGAGTACCAAAATGTATAATTACACTGTAATACCGACACCTTAAAATAAAGTGCAACCCTCATACTCTAAAAGAGAGTTAATTGGTAGAATTTCAGTACAATATAGTCGATAGAATGCCTAAAGCATCAAAATAAAGTGTAAATGTTAGGTTACGGCATTCTTTGTAAATAAGAATCAAGGCTAAGTGTGCAAATGTTGTTTAAAGGTAAGAAAAACTTTTAACCTCGTTCATGGTTACTAGTAAACAACTGCATTTTTTTTTTTTTTTGAACAAAAGAAGTTGAACTCATTAAGCTTCACTTAAAAATGTACCCTTAAAAAGTCTCCAAAAAGAGAATAAAGTGATATAAGTGATTATTTCTCCTGTGCAAATGTTTAGGCCGTGAAAGATGGAGGCAGTGTTTTGCAGCTGTGATTCGCGAATGAATCTTTTGACTGAATAGATTCATTTGAATGATTCTATTGAATCGATTAGCACGCTCTACTGTAAGGGGATATTTTGTTTTGGAGTAAAACTGTGGAATGGGAGCAAATGTCGAAAACAATCAATATTAATAATAATAATTAACATTATTTGGAACAATATTGCTGAAAAGGGGGACTCAACAGTTTTCAGTTTTTCAGTGACCACAAAAAATAGATTTAAACTGTTTCGGAGTGAAAGAGCTTCCTTTAGGATCACTGCATCAACATAACACACTTTAATTTCTGTCGTTACTGATTTATTTTTGTTTGTTTTTAAATGCACTTGACGTTTGGCTTTCATGAAACCTGACAGAAACTTCTTAACCTCACCTAAAAAATCATTAAATCATTTGCATATACAACACCAACAGTATAGAATGTAGCATAAACAGCTATTTTACTGTAAAAAGCATGTCACAATGAGACACCTTTGAAGAATAACTGAGTGAGTCGGCTCTTTGAATTATTTCATTCAACTAAAACGTTCGAGTGAACCGAGTCGCTCAAATGAATCGGACGTCCGTGTGCTAATGTTCTGACACACACACACACACACACACACACACACACACAGGGAGTGAATGTTGAGTCCTGTAGAGCCAATGAGCTGGGACCGGATACGATATATCCTCTGGGACAACAGCTACTCTGTTCACCCCCTTCACTTCCACATGACGCCATTTACAGCATAAACCCGACCTCCTCTCCGGAAAGAAGAAAAAAACAAGAGCTGAAAAACTTGAAAGCAGCGCAGTGTGTGCCATGCAGCCAAACATTCAACTTGGGAACCGCAACGCGTCTTCTTGAAAAAGTCTGCAGCGTTTTCATTTTTCATTTCTCTATAAACTCTGCTCATTTTGTTGGATTCTGGAACTTATTTCCTTTTTCTTTTTTTCCTTTCTTTTTTTGGCATAATTTGCGGTTTAACAACACTGCGCTCTGCTTGGAATAAAACTCTGGCGTTACTGTTGCGCGCGAGTTGCGCGAGAGAAATACAAGAATAACCACGCGCTATCATCTGGATTTTTTTTTTTTTTTGTGAATGAATCTTCCGATGAACTGAGGAATAACCAAAGAGGAATTCCTACTAGTGGGATATACTCTTCACAACACAAATAGAGGGGTTGAGGTGGTGAGATCACGGTAAGTGACCGATATCAAACTTTTTTTTTTTTTGCAGTGGATTTTAATGTATTTGTTTATTTAGTCGCCTATTTATATTATAGCTCGTGACTTTTTTCCAGTGCCTCGCGCCGTTCGTGCAGCTGTGCAAATAGTTGCCATACGGATCTGTTCCCTGCCCAGGCTACTTACTTTGACTTACTTTTCATTTGGTTAAAGTTGCGAATCTCTATTGAAGAACAGCTCCGCGTTTATTATTTAAATCACACACGAAGACCCACTAAACATAATAATGACTTTAAACGTTTAGCCTAGTTTGTCTCATTTACATTTGCGAATAGACATTGATTTATATGCTTAAAATAAATAATAAATAAGCAATTGAGGGTGCACTAAACTCAATGCGAGGTCCAGTTAAGTGTCGTTATAAAGTTAGTATGCATGCTGATAACCCAGATCTGAAGTTTAAATTGCATTGAGGAGATAAACAGATGTTTAACAGACATTTTGCTGATGGGGCCTCTCTGTGGAAAGGGAGATTGTTCATTGATATGGTAATTTGGGGTAGTGCTATTTAGATTGAACTCAACTGGTGCTGACGGTGCCGACTGACATGTATGCTTTCATTAATATATATTTTTTTGACCTCAACATGTGGATATTTTATTTTTCTCTAAGTATTTGTATCTTAGAGCTCCGCCTCTCATTGACAGCGTCATAATGAGGACGTCACGTTATTGCACATCAAATTGGCGACTTTTTTCATTTTACTTTTACCAAAACTATATGAAAACGAATTTGGGCCATTGCAAACGGAACACTTTCGCAGCATCGTCCAAGTTCAAGGACAATTCTGCCTTGTAATTTGTCTCTTTAAACTGAATTTGTTGGTGAATTTGGTGTGCTTTTGATTTATTTTTCCTATAGGGTCGATTCAGGGTGATTGAGACACTTTCTGCCATTGAGATGACTTTGAAAAAAGTGTTACTGAATTTACCCTTCTGTCTTTTACAACTAATGTGCTCTGCAAGGAATGAACCATGAAAATGGTTCACACAACTGCTAAACACAATCAACACAAAAGAATAATTATTCAGTTATTTGTAAACCACTTTTCACGATATACATCGTGCCAAAGGCAACAACGTCAAGGAAAAACTCCTTGTGATTTTGTATAAGTTTAGAGAAAGGCTGTCATTTGTAGGGTGTATATATAAGAGCAGGTCTCAATCACTCCATCACTCATTGAGGACAAATGAGGAAGATACTTGTGCACAATATAAACTGGTAGATATTACTCTAAAAAGAGAAGCTTATTTATTTTTGATCAGGTAATATGAAGCACCAGAGACGTTGTAGAGCAAAAATGGTTTTGTTGCATAAGAACTTGATAGCTGCAGGTGGTAAAGGCCTGTCCCATTGATGGCCAGCCTTCCAGGGTTGTAGAGGTGGGGTGTAGCTGGGAGATTTGCATGAAGGAGCTTGCCATCTGCCTTTTCTTTTTGCCTATTTGATATGATTTACATATGGTTAGTTTATGGGATTTCACTTCCCTGTACGTTCTCGTTTAACTGTCTGCCTTTCCCGTAGGACTTCAGATGTGTTCAATGCCAGCCGGAGGGTTCCCACTTCAGAGTAAAGATGGAGACGAGAGCTCAAAATGGCGGCGGCAGCGGCTCCTCTGGCTTGCTGCGAGCTTTGCGTGACAGTGGTAGACCCCAAACTGGGGACTCGGAGCCTTGGGAAGGTCAGGTGCTCTCCCTGGACCAGATCAGGACCATCCGCAGCAGCAATGAGTACACGGAGGGCCCGACGGTGGCACCCCGGCCGCCGGCCTCCCAGCAGAAAGTGGACTCGCAACCTTCCAGCCTGAATTCCAACGCCTCCACTGAGCTCTCCGAGCATAGAAGCTCTCCGAGAGCCCAACGGGCTGAACAGCAGACTCCTCAGCAAGCCCCTCGGTCACCGCAGATTGACGTGAGCAGATCCATAACTGGCCCCGGCGATGGCTCTACTGCTAGGGCGAGCACAGGCAGCACCTCATCGGAGCAAAGACTTTTGGGAAACACTGCCGGGATGGGCGATCGGGTGGTGAGGGTGCAGCCTAAACGCTCAGAGCCGAAGCAGGACGAACTGAAACCCTTTGTGACGGCCAGAGGCCAGGCCGCCAACGGAAAGCACTCGAATCGCTGCGAGGACTGCGGCCGATGCAAGTGCAAAGCCTGCACCTGTCCTCGGACCCTGCCCTCCTGTTGGATGTGCGGGCGCAGGTGCGTTTGCTCGGCAGCGACGACGATGGACTATGTCACCTGTGTCTGCTGCGTCAAAGGTCTCTTCTACCACTGCTCCAGTGACGACGAGGATGTGTGCGCGGACAAGCCCTTCTCTTGCAGCCAGTCGCATTGCTGCATGCGGTGGTCGGCCATAAGCGTCCTGACACTTTTCCTGCCCTGCCTGCTTTGCTACCTCCCGGCGAAGGGCTGCGTGACATTGTGCCAGACGTGCTACGACTGCACCAGTCGGCCAGGATGCCGCTGCAAGAACAAAGGAGTTGACGAGGCTCGGTTCCTGGAGTAGCCCTGGGAAGATAACCTTATCTGGGACTATCTCCAGAGCAGTGGAACAATTTTCGCAAATTGTTGTAGTTTTGGCACTGTAGACCATGAGGTGACATTGGATTGGCAAAAACTGGTTTGAAGTGGTTTGTTTGTTTGTTTGTTTGTTTGTTTGTGTTTTGCTTTTCTTTTATCCACTTTCTCTCTCTTTCTCTCTCTCTCTCTCTCTCTCTCTCTCTCTCTCTCTCTCTCTCTCTCTCTCTTTTACTCTTTAAGGGGGGATAACGTTTGTCGCAACAACCTTCCCTGTCCTTTTCGTTTTAAACTGAAGTCCAGAATGTTAGCCTTATTGACATTCAGTAATATGACTGATAAAGGTGACAGACTCTCCTAACTAACTGTTTGTGAATAGTATCTGCAAAGTATGTAAATTAGCAAATGAGCTCTTTTTCTGAGAGATTTTATTTTTGTACATATAATATTTCAACTGTGAAACACATTGTGCCAAACCAGAGGCACCTTGACAGATCCATATATATGATGCATATATAAAACGTGTATAGTGTTGTACATTCGTTTCGAATGTACGTCAATCACTCTTTTGATATTTTGCCTTATAGAAGAGAAACCTTACATGAATTATCCCTACAACTATACTTGTAAATTGTACAGTGACCCTAAGAAAAACTTTATTTTCTAATTTCAACACATTGTTTAGTGTAAAAATATTTATTTGAAGTTTTATTATTTTATAAAGTAATATTTATTTTGAGAGGCATCTTTATAGGCATCACCCCAACTTTGAGACACAAAACCTCCTCTGTTGTTGCTGAAAAAAAAAAAAAGGGTGACAAGGGTGTCAAATCTGATGCATATGTTCACTATAAAATAGAAAATATATTAACGTTTTGAAATTAAACAATGCCTTTTCTGTGTTCTTTCTGGCCTGTCGTTGGCCTTGTTTTTACTCTTTGAGCACAAAGACCCATTTCAGGAAATCTACTGTGCTTTCAATTGCCTTTGTTTACCCGATGGATCTTCTGTCAGAGTCACATTTCACTTTGCGTTTATGATGACAGCCGTGATGTTCGCAGAGCTTCGGTTTCGAGGTCATCTGAAAATAAGGCGATGAAAGCGATAGTGTACGTTGACAAATCAGCAAAATAGGTGCGTTACTGAGAGATTCTATCGATGAGATCTTCCTGCACAAAAGAGATCAAGTGATGCTTAATATAGCTCACTATAAATGCAACATAGGGTATTGAATGCTGTTGACTGTTATTTCATGAATGATCTTGCTGTAGCCATGACCATTTGGAGACATAATCTTGACTGGGAAAGTGCACAACTCTATCAGTTTGTGTTGTTCTGGTGACTAGGAATCTCGGCAGATCTTTAGTTATGTAACCGTTACACTGAATTGTGTATACAGATTATAATTACCTATTAATTAACACCAATGCATGAAACTCCTAATGGATTGTCTTATAAAACCACCCAAACAAACTGATCTCAGATTCCTTACAAAGAAGTCCTGATCTTGGGCCAGACCTTCAGGGGTAACTTCCAGCCTCCCCTGCCAGCAGCGGATACTGGCTGCATTTACTTCCATGGGAAACATCTGGCACTGGTTTAATCATTGAAGTATGCAAACCACTAGTTGACATCAGGAGGATCAGAAATTGTTTCTGTTGGCAAGCCGTAGTTTGCTACGCTCCGTCCAATCCTCGTTTGTGTTATGGAAACTGCCCTGTGGGAATATTTAGAGTTGATATGGCGTACGCAAGCTGCTTTATCATCAGTTCTGCTTTTGAGGAAGTTTTTGTTCCCTAGACGCTCTACAAGTTGCATTGCATGCCGTTGCGTAAGGTGTGATCTTTAACCTCTTTAAGAAACTCAGAAATGGAATTTTGATTGCTAAAACGTCAATTTGTGTTTGTTTGAATATGGCAAAATTGCTTTTACTTAATGTGATTTTAAAGTATGGTTCTCAACTTCAGATAAAGTGACATTCATTTGCACCAAAATTGGTCTACAACAACTAGGTTGCAAAATTTCAAAGTTGGAAACTTTCCATGGGAATTAAGGGGAATAAACTTGGAAATTTCAAAATTGCGGGTTAGCTTGTAACAGGGAAACTTAAATGCATTTCGTTTTGCAGCATAATCTTGGTTAAAACAACCACATTTAATGCAAATTTAGTTGAATTTCTACCCTGCGCATTCCTTAATCACATGCATGTAGGGCTATTTAGGATTGAGAGGAAAAATGCAGAAACCAGAAGCTTGAGAGAAAATGCTTGCATATCACATTTTTTTTTGGGGGGGGGGTGTCATAGGGAATATGCCTTTTTTTTTTTCAACATGCATTTTTTGTTGTTCAATGAAAGAATTAAAGTTCTACTCAAATAAATCAGTCAAAAATGTCATTTTTAAAATGTGTATTTGCTTATGACCAAGCAAAATGTTTATATTTATGTCTACATGTGATACAGTTTGTATAAATTACCTCTAATTTCCAATTAATTCCCATAAATTCTCGTTAAGCGTTCAATATTGAATACTTCCAAAATTCCCCAGCTTAACTTCCCACGGAAAGTTGAGAGAAATTGTTCGCCCCTTTGCAGCCCAACCAACAACTGTACGTGATTATATGGTTAGTTGCATTTTTAGTGCTGCAACCTATTTTTGGGGGGCTACGAACCATCATTTGGGAAGCACTCTTCTAACTGAAGCAGCTTAAAAATGTCAAGGTCGTGACTTTGCAGCTTTATAGTAAATATATTGCAATCTTGCAATGCATTAGCACACATATATGCAGCCGCAGAGTCGCAAAGTGAAAGGCTGTGCCTTTTTCCCATTTTCTTCCCTGTGACATGATACGCACTACTGGCATTCGCACTGCTGGTTCAGCGTGTTGGCGCATGTTTGTTATTTTGCCGAGGGTTTGAGTGACAGGCGGCCAGCTTTCACCCCTCGCTAGGGATGAGCCCCCTTCCCCATTTACTTGGCGAAAGGTGGAGAAACAAAACCGTCCTGATCGCTCGAGTGCGTCGTTTTCCGGCTTGCCTCCCACCCATTGTTTTAAGCTGTGAATGGCAGGGCAGCGACAGGGGGTTGGTTTGCTCAAGAAAGCCCCACAAAGGGTTAAAGACATTACTTTAAATGACAATGGGCCAACAGTTTACCCCCACATTCGAACCCTTGTGTATTCACCATCTTTTCAATGGCCCTCAGTTATTTCACCGCCTCTTAAGCCTCTTCAACTACCTGCTTGGTATTCTCACAGGGCAGCCTTTGAGTGAGTGTGTGTGTGTGTGTACCAGCACGCACGCGCATGTTTCCTACTTTGCGTGCGAGTGTTTAGCAGCCGCTAAATGTGTTGTTATGGGTGCAGGCAGCACAAAAGAAGGATAGATGGGAAAAATGACACCCTTTTGAAAGAGCTGCAATTGCATGCCAAGTTCAAGAGAAATGGAGAAATATAGATTTCTCCATTGAGCAGAGAAATGGGTCAGATAAAGGCTGGGAGGGCTGACCTCAATAAACAGACAACAGACGGAACGGAACTTACTTTGTCCAAAAAATTAACACTAGTATTAAGTGCTCGCCTAGGCCGGAACATCTAGTTATCGTCAAAAGGAGTGGATTAGACTAACGGGAAGTTACTTCATTTTTCCGTTTAAGACGTTTTGTACCCATCTATTGATGTTTGCTATGGTTTGAAAGGGTATTGATTACTTTCATCCTCATTCTAAATTTAACAATGTCAATGAGGACAAGCTGCACAAGCAAAGAGAGATAGTTCTGACTGGTTACCACAGGACTAAATGTTGGGTTGGAGGTTTAATTGCACAAAAATAAAGGCACTGTTAGAAAACGAAGAACTTAATACCTGATCTAAAATCATCTAACAGAACAAGATAAATTGCACATTTACTTAATAATGTGTCTTAATATATTTTGTAAGACAAAGATACTGATTAAAGGAATAGTCCCCCCCCAAAAAAATAAATTCTGTCGTCATTTATTCATTATAAGTTCCTTTTTTTACATGGTACACAGGGAGAGATTCTGAAGAATCTTCACGCAGCTCAAATCTCCATTTTTGTGTTATTTTTGTGAAGATTTTTATGCACTGCAATACACAATTAAGAGTCAGCAGGCTGCATAACATGGAACATAATTCATTCACGTTTAGAGACAACACCAAAAAAAAAGTTAACATTTATTCTCGTTGAACTCTGCAAAATCCAAACTGAAACAAAAATATCAGCTCCAGAGAGACATCCCCATTAAGCGAGAGAATCTGAAAAAAGAGAGTGCATTTGTGCAGAGAAAGAACAAGAGAGAGAGGGAGAGAGATAGAGAGAGAGAGAGAGGGAGAGGGAGAGTAAGCAGCAGAGCAATTGGAAAAGCCCCCAGAGCGTCTCTTTGTTGGTTTTAGCTGGGTCCCGGCGCTCATGCCCCGTTCTGAAGCCCAGATCTATTCAGTCTGCTCATCAAGGCAGAATACTCAACAGGAAGGAAGGAAGCGGCCCATTCTTTATACGCCCATTGTCTGACCACCGGGCTTAAGCAATCAAACAGCAATGTGCCGAGAGAAAGAGAGAGAGAGAGAGAGCGAGCAGGATGAGGTGCTCGGTGGGGGCAGGGAACAAGAGAGCCCATGTCTGTGTTCCATCCTGAAGTTTTTATCTGCGTCTCTGGCAGTCAGAGGCTTCCCCGTTTCTTCACGGTCAACAATCTGTATGCGTTTAAAACTTGATTCTGATTAAAACCAACTTTGGCTTCGTGCACAACTTAATCATTTTGTTCTTTATTTGAACTTTAGGACGAACACGTGCTCTCAAGATAACGTTGAATAACGTTACCATCAAGTGTGAACAAACTAGTAGTGTTGCTAAGATAAATACTATAAAATGTTGTTTTTCTTGCTTTAATCTGCTGTGGTTCTCTTCAAACTATCTTTGATCTGAGAGAGAAAACTGTTTATAGAAGAAGACAATTTATGCTAATGTCCGCAAGAGTGCCCCTTGTGGCAGCGCTGGGAATAGAATGCGTATGTGCGTTCTAAAACAATATATTTCTGACCTTTTATGACAATTAAAGACAAAATTAGGCATGAATAAAATTTTGTAAATAAAATAATACAAAATTTTGAGTGCTACAATCTTATGTGTGTTAATTTGCTTTCCCCATTGTAAAATTCGGCAGCATTCCCTCTCTCTCTCTCTCTCTCTCTCGCTCACTCTGCAAACTCAAACTACATTCTAAAACTCGTCCTGACATTCCTGCCTGAATGAGCCTTCGGCTTTACCCAAAGGCAGGGGAAGATTAAGTTTCCGAGAGAAAGAGGGATGAAATTCCATAATTGCATGGTCCTTTCTTTTCCACCCTCCTTCTGCACCTTCCCACCCTTTCTCATTTCATCAACAAGCACTTCAACAACAAGCACAGATCTTTCTACAATTTACGTGAAATAAATTCATCAGGCATGCACTCATTGATAGTATTTTTTTATGTCAAGGTTACACTATACAACAATTATACTATACTAAACTTTGTATACGCTGTAAAAAAGAATTGTTGGTTTAACTTAAAAAAACAAGCTACCTGCAGTTGCCTTAAAATATTGAGTTCATTGAAATCACAAATTTAAGTTAGTACAATGAAGGCAACAACAGAAACTCAAAATATTATGTTATCTGAACCACATTAATCATCTAAGTTGATTTGACAAAAGAACAAAAATGTGATAAATCATGAAAATAATTTTTTTAAATGAACATGTGTAGCTGTGGAATTTGATTTAAATACTTGAATTGAAGTCAATGTTTTTTATGTATATAATAAAATTTGATAAATTTTAATATTTCGTCATGGTTGCTGAGGAAATACTATAAATTAAGAAGTTTTTTGAGGAGAATTGTATTGCTTTTCTATGCGTATACATTTCATCGCCTGACAGATAAAAGGCGGGTGAGGGGGTAAATAAATAAATATACATACATACATACATACATACATAAAATATACTTTGGTGGGACAAGAGCCATATCTAAATTGCGTCCCAAATGAGTCTGACAGCCCCAGTTGAGCGCATAAAGTTTCCCACATTCCACACTTCGTTTTTTCTGTTATTTAAATGCATCGTCCGGGTATTTAAAACGTACTTTTTCTTTTTGGAATTTTCAGTGTGAACACAGAATATCAAAAAGACTTTTTTGGACCTGTGCCAATAAGCAAGCACCTAGCAGCCACTCAGAATAACACTAACAACAGTATTTTGGCAGAGACTTTGCATGGTCAGGCATCAATCACATTTTCTTGCACAAGTGTCAGCTACATTACATAATATAGTGCTAATGGGGAACTAAAGCTTTAAAATGTGCAGCTTAACCTCAAGCTTAAAAACAGTTTCAAATCATGACCGGCAAACAGGTACATTCACATTCTCACACACACAGGATATGGACATGATTCTCTGTCAGCGAGTCAGCGACAAGAAAGCACCTCACAAGTGTGTTTCTGAGAAACCTTAGCTTGTCTGCCATTTCCTGTGGAAACTAACCACACAATCCATCCACAGACAAACACGGCAATGAATAGACCACACATCGCATCACGTATAGTGGCCCCAGAAAGTATTTGGACACTTTGATGCTTAAGTCACACTTTGAAATGTCATTGCATTAGATCAAAGCAAGATGCTTCTCTAAAGAAACTAACTTCATATCCTGAGCCATTTTTGGACTCATGGTGATTTTAAGTGAATGCATGAAGTCAGTTCCCTTCAAGCTCAGTTCATTGTTAACTACATTTCATATCCCCAAAGTGTCACAATGCCATTTCAAACAGCGCTATGAACAGATTGTGTAATTGTTGGAAAGCTACAAAAGTGTCCTTGATCAATTCCACTGCAAAAAACATTTTAAGTGTAGATGTAATTATACAGATAATTTTTAACCACTGTATAAATCAACTGTTAAATTGTCCCTGAAATGCTGCTTTTAAACAAACGCACTGCATTAAAAACTGCAGATGTATATGACATGTTAAAACTTAAATGCTAGACCTAAATGCAAGAGGAAGTAAGTAATTATTAAGCATTTATTTTTCCTTTTGCTTTAATCTTGTTTTCACCCGAGAAGGTTCATCATTGCACATGCACTTACTTGCGTTCATATTTCTGCACATAAAAAGAAGCTAGCGCTCACAAAGAAAACCTCAAAATGAGCATGCACGGACACATGGCCGCGCACCGGAATCGTTGTGAATCCAGGGCATGTCAATTATCTCTCTTTAAAAAAGAAAAGAGCGGAACCAGCTCGGGAAAAAGGTGAACGCTGGGACAGCGGGAGAAGACATGAAAGAAGCCTCTTTAACTTATGTAATAGGCGTCACCGCGCATTAGGATTGGAGAGAACTTCCTAAATGAACAATCCAGCCTGGAGGCAAAAGGAAGGAGGGATGGGGGGAGAAAAGAGGGATAGAAGGGCAGTGGTCTTGCCTTTGGGTTAATTGAGTTAGAGGACACGAAGGAGCCCTGGAAAAGGCCCGCGTGGTCGTTAGGGTTGGTGGGGGTACAGGACTAATTAGAGAGGAACACAGGCAGACAGAGACTGGAAGCCCAGCAGGCTTTTGGAGAGCGGGATCGTGAACTGAGAAACTTCTGGAGAAGAGGGAGTCGAGGAATCTGTTTATTTGCTCTTTAAGGAGGTCAAGTTGTATTTCATTTGAGAGATCTGATTATACTCAACATTTTGCATTTTGTTAATTCATTCTATTAACCGTTTTCATTACACTATCTACATAAAAAAGCTGTCACTGAGACGCTATCTTTAAGAAGGTTCTAATATGTTCCATTTGGGTTCTAATATGTACACTTTTGGTACTAATATGTACCTTTAGAGGGACTAATATGCAATCGTTAGGTACACAGTTGTACCCTTTGAAAGGGTATCGCCCCAGTACCTTTTTTTCTGAGAGTGTACCTAGCAACCACCCTAAACAGGTCAGTAACCATTCAGAACATCCTAGAAACCTCACTGCAAGGGACCATGACTCACTTTAAATGCTCAAATAACTACACAGAAAGCCTTAGCAACACCCTAGCAACTGCAGGCAAATGGACTAAAAGCTCCTGGACTAAGCAACTACATAGTGAGCACCCAGAACAGGTGACAATTCACAACAACCCAGAATAGAAATGTACTAAAACACATCAGCAACCACCTAGCAACATCCTAGTGTCCACCCAAAACACCCTAGAAACTCCTTAGCAACCATAAAAATCCCACTTTAAATGCCCATTCAACTACCCAGAACACCATAGAAATGTGCTAAACCATCCAGAACACCTTAGAAACACCCTAGCAACTGCATAGCAATGGACTAAAAACACCTTATCAACTATAGCAAGCACCTAGAACAGGAAATATTTCAAAACAACCCCGAACAAAAACGTGCTAAAACACTCAAAACACCTTAGCAACCATCTACTAACATCCTAGTAACCACTCAGAACACCTTAGAAACAACCTAGCAACTTCATAGCAATGGCCTGAAAACACATTAGCAACTACCCAGAACATCCTAGCAACATGCTAAAACCACCCAGAAAATCTTAGAAACACCCTAGCAACTGCTTAGCAATGGACTAAAACACCTTAGCAACTATAGCAAGCACCTAGAACAGGAAATAATTCAAAACAACCCAGAATAGAAATGTGTTAAACACTCAAAACACCTCGTAACATCCTAGTAACCAACCACCTCACCCTAGCAACTCCATAGAAACCATCAAAATCCCACTTTAAAGGCCCAACCAACCACCAAAGCCCCAGAACATCCTATCAACATGCTAAAACCACCCAGAACACCTTTGAAACACACTAGCAACTGCATAAAAATAGGCTAAAACACTCAAATTCCTTAGCAACCACCTAATAACCACACAAAACAACCTTGCAACTCCACAGCGACAGGCAAAAGCCCATTTTGAATTCCCACACAACAGCAATGTTCTGAAAAACACCCAGAACACACACTAGCAATCGCATAGCAATAGCTTAGCAACCACTCAACACAAGCTAACATCCACAGGAAACTTTCTAGCATCACAGCAGTCAGTTTTGCACTGAAAAACATTTATCATATTTTCTTCAGAATGTTTACAAATGTAGTTTTGTATGTTGTCTGGGGATGAGAATGAAGAGAAGGTCATATAATTGAACGAAAAGCCCATCGGCAGGACCTCTAGATCATGTAAACAGTGTACTGGGCATGTAGCCCACACGTCTACTGGATGTATGAGGTTGTCAGCCAAAGTGTAATCACAGTACAACACCAACACAACAGGAAAGGCAAAAGCTACGCATGACTCCCCTCAGAAACATCAAATGTTTGTCTCAACTACAAACACAACAAACGTTAACAAGCCCCGCCGACCTGCAACATGTCAACGTGACACAATTCCACATGTCAAATCACAACAAATTATACTGTGCCAATTTTATTGACATGTTTCTATGAACATGCCCAGAGGAAACTGTTGCTCTATCATCACACAGGAGATGTGAGTCATGTTTCAGGTAAGTGTCAAATTCATGTATCAGATGCTCCTTATAAAAATTAAGAACGGTTTTTAAACATTTGTTTTTGTACATAAATTATGATAAACATTTTCAGTTTTTTTAATGATCACAATTTATAATGATTATTATTTATATTATTATAATTACTATAATTAAATAATTTTTATAAAATAAAACGATATGTATGTGTGTGTCATCAAATCGATTAATCGCGATTAATTGCATCAAACAAAAGTTTGGGTAACACTTTACTATAAGGTTAATTAGATAACATGAACTAATAATGAACTGCACTTATACAGAATTTATTAATCCTTGTTAATATTAATTTCAGCATTCACTAATACATGATTAAAATCTTGTTAACATAAGTTAATGCATTGTGAACTAACATGAACAAACAATGAACAACTGTCAACAAATGTTAATGAAGATTAGTAAATACAGTAATAAATGTATTGCTAATACATTAATACATTACATATGTTTAACTAATGAACCTTATTGTATAATGTTACCAAAGTTTATATATATATATACATATATATATTTGCACACACATATTATACATACATATATGTTTGTGTTTTCAAATCGATTAATCGTGTTAGCATAAAGGTGTTAGATGCGATTATATATGCGATATAAGTGTGTGTATATATATATATATATATACATATATAAAATCGGGATTAATCAGTTTGACAGAACAAATTTTTTATATATACATAAAACACACGTACTATCAAATCGATTAATCGCAATTAATCGCATCTAACATAATTGTGTGTGTGTGTGTATATATATATATACATATAAGTGCTCTGACATCAATGTATCGCGTATTGCATATATATAATATATAATTTGTGTTCATATATCACTTATGTTAGATGCGATTAATTGATTTATCACTTAATTTGACAGCGCTAATATTCATTTGAGAGCTTCAGTGATGATGGGTAGTCGTGGCCTAATGGTAAGGGCGTCAGGCTTGTAGGTTGCTGAAGGTTGCTGGTTCAATTCCCATGGTACTATGACTAAAGTGCCCTTGAGCAAGGCACCTAATCCCTAATTGCTTGTAAGTCGCTTTGGATAAAAGCGTCTGCCAAATGAATAAATGTAAATGTAATATATACATATATATATTCTCTGTGTTCTAATCAATGAGTGAGTGTTACTGTCTACAAAAGGATCATTTGCAGTGGGTCGTCCATATGAGGTGAACTGACTGCAGAACCTCACAAGCATCTGACTTATACATCGTATAATTAATGAATTAAATGACTGGCTGTAAAATCCACCTCCCATCCGTACCCATTCACTCGCTCCCAACACCCAGAGCAAGAGCAGGACTAACAACAGCATTTAACATAAACCTTTAAGCAGGAACAGAGTGCTTTAGCTTTGGCAAATCATTAACCAGCCCGTCACCGTCTCGGCGACACCGGGACTACGTGTCTTCTGCAGCTGTAGGGCTCTACGGGTGTTCTGAATCTGTAAGCACTGGCGATCTCTTTTGCATGCAAGCACACTTCCGTGCCATCTACCCCTCGCCCTCCCCCATTTCAGGCCATGTGAAGTAAGCAAACGGGACGGTCAGCAGTGGTTTAGCACGATGGTGTTTGAACCCAGGAGCTGATTGCTGTTGACTCATGCCTCACCGGAGTGTGTGCACGTCTCGGCACTGATTAGCACAGTCTCCATCTGTTTCTAAGCAGCAGCGACAGTTTTTGATCCCATTTCCTAACTAAATGCATGCCTTTTTAGACATTTATTTGGGCCAGACATAATTTCACTGACTCACTGATGAACAAAGTTGTTGGTGGGGTGTCGCATCTAAACTTTTTATTGGCACTTTAAAGTGTTAAAGTCGTCTTGCATGCTCCTTTCTACCAACTTTTCATGTTTGTCCTTATCTTCACAAGGGGAAAGGGGCTCTGATGTTTAAACAAGGTTGTTAAGTTTATAGGTTCAGTCTCGAGAGCCAGGGCGCCAACTGCTTCATAAACGACCACTTTATCTCAGACAAAAAAATGTTGCTAAATAATTTCTTCTTTATGTGAGACACAGTCACTTAAGAATGATGCCCAAAGGAGAAAAAAAGCACACGAGAGTGTCTCAAACTGAGCTCAGATCTTAATATGATTCATTTAACACCTCTATACACTTGGTGTATTGCAACTATTATCTTATTTGTTTATATTTAACTTCTAAATTTTATTATTATTACCATTTTAAGTCAGAAATGTAATAATACACAAAAAGCTGCAGTAGGATTCATCTCCATAACATAAACACTGAATTTAATAGGTTTTGTGTAACACACTGACCACGAGCAACATTAATAATGACATTTGGCGTTCCACAAACCATAAACTGTATCTCGAAATATTATCATTTACGATATCTGAACAAAGCATAATTCAGGTGAGCTACAAATGTGAAGCTCAGCTTGCAAAAAGAGTTTGCATTTATGCAAATCTAGTTGCAATGAAATCCGTTAGAGATGTAGGACACATGATGTGATATGCAAACATAACCTCAGAGCATAAAACCACTCTTTCATTTTTTGATCACTGTTCTATCTCTTCCAAACCGTGCGTAAGTCACGGCTCCTGGCGTACGAGCTCCCCTTTGAAAAGACCCATTGAGACACGAGTTTTAAACTCGAGGTACACAAACCTGCAAGCCAAACACGGTCACATAACCACTACGGTAAAAAATTACCTTTTTAAAGCAATGCTGAGTGAGTTGCTCAAACTAAGAGGAGGAGTATGTTCAGTATAAAACAGGTTGTGTTAAATATGAGTTGGGCAGCTGCGATAATGAAAATATCCTTCGTCACAAGGGCAATAAAAATGGGTCAGGCCACATTTCTTTGACAAACACTGAGACGGACAGCCACCCAGTCATTCAGCAAGTAATACACACAGACTTTCTTCCAAATGTTTCCCCATACAGAGTTGCTTTCCATAAAGTATTGCACCACACTTGTTTCTTAAACGGATTTCCCATGATCTGCAACTAAATTCAATTAAAGCTCCATAAATCTCGGAAACTGGGATTAAACTCAAGCACATGATTAATGGACCTGTTTTATTAGTGGTTTCTCCGTACAGCTGTGGATCCCTCTGTCAGCCAAAGTTTAATAATTGTGTTTGCTAAGGCAAGCATCACTATTACTATTGCGCATAGGGTCAGGGATTTGAACAAACCCTTAAGTATTATGTAATCCTAAGTATTAAACTTCGACCTGTGACTCGTTCCATACCATGTACGCTGTGGACATGAATGATACAATATATTGTGAATCTTCTTGAGGAGGTGTGCGATTACTTCTATAAACAATCCATAAAAAAAAATAACAATAAAAACACTGAAGCAATCATTTTAGCAACATGCTTAAACCACCTCTATCAAATGCATAGCAACACCCTAGCAACCCCCTAGTAATTCTCAGATCATGCTAGCAACTGCATAGCACTGCACTATTAATCACTCCTTAGTAACACCCAGGAACTACATATGTTCTAAAAACAATTAGAACACCCAAACAATCACATAGCAACACCCTAGCAACCTCCCAGCAACTGCATAGAAAAACGATCTAGTTAATTTAACGCTATTTTAAAAAAAAAATCAAACGAAATTATCTCATAACTTACTCTCAAGCCATCCTAGGTGTGTATGACTTTCTTCTTTCAGCCGAACACAATCGGAATTATATTAAAAAATATCCTGGCTCTTCTCAGCTTTGTAATGGCATTGAATAATGCAAGGGTTTTTGAAGCATCCATCCATCATGAAAGTAATCCATATGACTAAATGGCTGTTATTTGCACTAAGTGAAAATAGTGATATATTCTATTTACACTATATAAAAGTAGTAGTTCTTTGCAATAAGAGTAAATAGCTGTTAGATGCTATCTATACTCAGTACTGTTGTATATTAACTGGATGCAATAATAATATAGTGTAAATGACTATATTTATTAAAACTATAAAATGGATGCCGTCTTTTTACTTATTTACCCGATAAATACTTTATTAATAAACACTTGTTAGGCACTTTATTTCCACTTTTCACATATTTTCTTCATGTTTATTAAAAGTTAATGCCTTTCTGATCTGATATATGATAGCAAAAGCGAGAAGAGCGATTTCGGCAAATAGCTGATTCAAACTCGGGTCGATCGCGTCAAAAGCTACATCTACTCGCCATTCTCCCTTCGGCCTATGTCACAGCAAACGTTGAGTGACTAATTATGAATATTTTTCTTACAAAAACACACCACTTCACTTCAAAAGGCATTTATTAACCCACTGAAGTCGTATGGATTACTTTTATGATGGATGGATGCCCATTTTGGAGCTTCAAAAATCACAAAGCGAGCCAGGATATTAGTTAATATAACTCTGATTGTGTTCAGCTGAAGAAAGTCGTATAGAACTAGGATGGTTTGAGGTTAAGTCAGTTTAATTTGTCGGCGAACTATTCCTTTAAGAGTGTCATTTGTGTAAGCATTTCACCCTATAGAGGATGCAAAATAAATCATCAGGAAAAAAAGAAATATCATTGCAAAATAAGTTAAACCCCTCTTGCACCGTCCTCTTTTCAAAAAAAAAAAAAAGAGCTGCTTCTCTAGTCTATAAGGAGGGTGTAACAGAAAACAGATGCAGCAGCCAGAGCAGTCTTGGATAAGAGATTTGCGAGTGTCACACCATTCACCTTCACTGCAAGAGAGAACCTGTTAGTGGATAGGAAACATGTCCTCACTGAATAGGTGGAAGGATACAGGGTGGAGACAGATAGGTTGGGGGTTTATAGACAGTTAAATCCAGGCCCTCAATTCAAAATAAAGCTTAAAACAATTAATAAAAAAGTCTATCATTATCATTATGAACTCACTTATGTGGCTCTATTAGTGCCTACATATTGCTAAGCTACTTCAAACAAGCACAAAACAAAAGTGGATTTTAATAGTAATTTTGATTAATAATTTTAGGAATGTAAATAATAAATACATTTATATATGATCCTTTGTGCCTTTTTCCCCCCACTGAGCTTGTTTACAACTTTGAAACGTTGTCCTGTCACCTTTAATGTTTATTTACGCAAAATCTAAGCAAGAAGATTCAAAAAGATTATTAAAACTGTAACCAAGAGAGAAAGAAACAGGGAGAGAAATAAATGGTAATTGTTTTTTATTTACATCTGAAATGTAAATGCATGACAGATTTCCTCACGTGGATAAAGTGAGTAGTCACCGAGACATGAAACTACAAGCAAAAAAAAAAAAAAAGGTTGCGACTATAAAAAAAAACGAGGTTCCTACCTGCATTTCAGACCTGTTGCAACTTAATCGGCATCAAGTTCTCTGATATACACTTAGTAGTTTATATATGCTTAGTAATATATTTCCACACATCTAGAAGAAATCTGGTCTTAACGAAAATGATTGCACGTTTACTGTATGTCATGGGCTCTACAAATCAAGCAAGTAATAAACAACCCTTAATGTAGATGTTGTGTAGGTCTGCTAAACCTCATCATCTCATCACAGGAAACTTACACAACCCACGCAAGCTAAAACTGCACATGATTAAGGGTATGGCATTGTCTTTTCACATGATAGTGTCGAACAATAGTTTTACATAAAATGCATGCATTTCAGAATCGAACACATTTAAAAATATCTGAATGTAATTGTATTACATTTCTCTGCATAATTGGTATTTATTTTAAGATAACACATGTATTCTTACACAAAGTATTTATACACTTTGTGGTAGTCAAACATTAGTAGGAGATAACACCAAATACATGTTCCTGTATCAACATCTCAATCAACCAATCAGATTACAGGGACAAGTTAAGAGTTTGTGTCAAGTTTTGGCTTACATCCAGAGTTAGGTGCTTCTACATCATTTTCTACATCCTCTGATTTTAGGGAAAAGTTATGGGTATGGTTAGGTTTAGGGGTAGGGCTAAATTTTCAGACAGGAATGTTGTTCCAGGATCAACAAAATATGTTGACCCAGAAACATGTCTTACTTGGCCGTTTACACTGCTAGGACAGCTGTCTTAATGTATAAAGTAGCAATCATAAAACACACCAGTTGATTAAAAGTCAACGCAAGAATAGCGAGAAAAGGTAGTGCTATCATCATTTGTTTCCAGGTGACATTCTATTCCACAAATAGACGTAAAGAGAAATATCTTCTATAATCACCAGAGGTGCAAATTGTGACCGAGCGCAGTCATTCGCAGCACAAAAAAGTGACGTTTCGAGTGGTTTCCTGTGATGTTATTATATCAAACCAGCAATTTCCGAGAGGATTTGGGGCTGCTTCTCTGGGTCCTCAGGCACCAGGGAGGTCCAACCCATCCTGCCAAGATGGTCTGCGGCGGGGAAAGCTGGTCCCAATATCTGCACACATGAAAACATTCCTCTGTTGATTTATTTTTAGACCTAATCTCAAACAGATTTCCACGTTGAGCAAGTCGACTGGGACTGAGAGAGGTTGCGCCCAATGCATGGAAGCACGGCCCCTCTGAAAATGAATGTTATTCTGTTTTTTCTGCTGGGGATTTGAATTCTGTCACTTTCCACTCGTTTGGTGGTAAGCCAGCTAAGCCAGAGAAAGCTGTAGTTTTAAGGACAAGCAAGCGAAAGATTCGTTTGTGACATTGGGAAAAGAGGACTGCCATCTTGGAATGTGTAAAGCACTTTATTATACCCACGTCCCCATGAAATATCCTTTCACAGCCTTGTGTTGGATTGTTTAAGGCACTGAACGGTAGACGACATAACTACATTTTGTAAAGTGGTGTGTTTGCGCTTTGTGCTGTTATGGGTGGTCTCTCTCTCCCTGTTTACACCTGGTATTAAGATGCGTTTTGGTCCATCGGATCTCAAGTAGAGGAGGGAGACACATTCCTGTTTACACCTGGTGTTTTAATCCGTCTCTTTTGTCCACTTTCAACCACTGATTTCTTTGAGGGGAGGGTCTATGGGCGGGTAAATGTATGGGTTTTTCAGATCTTTCCATCTAATGGACAAAATAAGCTTGCACAATTTACATATGAATGCTCATGGATAATATGGAAAAATATACAGAGAGCATCAGCTTTCGTTTCTGCTCTGACAGCAGCAACACCACGCCAAACACTGCGAGTGTGTGCTCGGGAATGGTGAGAGAGCATCGTGCTTGGTATGTTTTTCATCTTCAAACCAAACTTGGGTCTTCAGTTGACAAAGTTTAAATCGTATCTGGATAGCGCGCTTCCCATAATGTTTACACATTAGATGAGTAGGCGGAGAGTAGGTGGTCTTTTGGGGCTGTTCGAATGCATTTGACCACATGAGCGTCTACACTAGCAATCCTGTCTGTGTTTTCGACTACCTCTGGAAGTGGTCAAAAACATTTTAGACACCTGTATTTAGTGTCGCCTACTTGTGATCTGATCGACCAAAACACATCTTAATATCAAGTGTAAACAGGGCCTTAGTGGTTCCTTACTGGTCCAACTCCAAAGAGCCCATCTTTAGTGTGATATTCGAATCCTAGGTCCCTGCTTTCACTTTGTTTTATTATCCACCAAATTATCAAATCTTAATAGAAAAATCCTCAACAAACCACTCAATTTGTGGTATCATCCATGCCTATATTTCAGACGTGCCGGACAGGTTACGCACCAACATTTAGTCCTTGGGACTAGGGGTTTGTTGAGATAAGTTTGAGCAAGCACCATTAATAATGATTTGCATTCAGAGGTGCTAAATATGACCCCAGGTACCCTATGTATTTTGTCCCTCCAGGCTCACCTTGTCAGCCTCTCAGACTTGGAGGCAAAGCCGTGTCAGAACAGCACTCGTGCTTCAAACTAGAGGAAATTGATCTCTCAAGTCTGTCACACAACTATGAAGGGGCCAGGGGCTCAAGAGTCAGGTTACCGGAGGCAGGTGCAAACCCACCACTGGGGCCACGAACGGCAAGTGAGGTGAGGAAGCGTGACTTTCCTGCTTAACATTCCCGGCTAAGTGTCCTAAAACCTGGTCAAACCCCCTAAACCTTACCTTGACTGGTGCAGAATTCACATTATAACGTCTATGCAGAATACTCCCATTGGGTTGACCCCTGCTGAAAGAAACTTGCAAATAGTATGAAAGATGGCCAACATGCCTTGAATTTCTCCATCTCCGGTATACCTGAAGAAAAAAAAAGGACTGTCTCCTGCCAAAGGTATCGTCTGCGAAATTAGCACAGGTGCAAGGTTTCGCACAACAAAGGACTCTTTGTGAGTAGCTGTGATCATGTTTTGTGACTGGGTTTCAATTTGGGAAAGAAAATGTAATATCTTAGAGAACAAACATGGTTAGTTTGAAAAGCATGGTTGCATTATCTCGGTAGTGATAGACTACAATTAACACTGGTTGTTAAGAAATAAGTCCCGGCTTACAATATCATCTGCACATCGGGAACAGAAGCATGGACATTTCTGGAGAGAGGCCAATCCAAACAGAATTCCTTGCGCTTGGCATTCCAGCTTGATTAATATGGAAGGTAGGGTCAGACGGTAAGGTTTACTGCGCAAATATAGTTACACAAATGGCAAGACATTATTTCAAGTGCATAAGTGTGGTTCTTTCCCCCAACAAATGGTGCCTGTCAGCATTAGTTTTGGACTTTTAACAGGACTCTATTTGATTGCTGTTGTTTTTACACTATGCTACAATCAATAGACCTGCAGCTAATTGAGCCAACAAGTGGTAAGTGTTCAGCGTTTCTCCTCATTGACACACATGGACCTGAGTTCCACGATGTGGCTGCTTGCAGCCAAAATAGGAAGTCCCTGTGGCGAGACAGCCCCATGCGCTCAGGCTGGAAAACCTCTCAACAACATCCTGTGGTCATCTGGACACTATGACCCAGAAGAAAGGACTCCTTAGAAAGCGCCCTTCGCAGTGGAGGCCTGCCCGAGGGCCCCTAAGGAGGAGAGGACATGCCATTTTGTGCGTGGAAAAAGAGGAAGGCTTTGGAAATAATGTCCCTGGAATCCCAAAGCCTGCATGCTTTGGAGTGCACTCCTCCTCCCTGAAAAGGCTGAAGGGGAAGAATCAGATCACAGGCAGCCTTGGGTTGTCACCTGGCTGGGATGTAAGGGGGATGAATGAAGACTTAACAGCAAATTAAAGAGAAAGAAGATTGAGCGGGACAAAGAGAGAGAGAGAGAGAGAGAGAGAGAGAGAGAAAACCTCCCAGGTACTCTGGTACTTAATTACTTCTCAGAGGATAAATATTTCTTTAGTTACAGGGGTAGAGAGACAAAGAATGAAGAGCTGTTCCAGGAGTGATTATCTCTCCGTTTCAGGTGTTTTTGAACATATTAAGCGTTCTCGTGTTACTGCCGGATAGCTCCCAGAAAAAAAACACACTACTGTATGTTAAGTGGAGATTAGAATAACAAGCTGGCCAAATGGCGATGTAGAGCACTTTGAGGCCTCAATTGCTCACCCAAAAATCCTCTATTCACCGTCATGTCATAACTAACCCTTTTTTTCTCACTTTCTTTGCTGAATGTTGATTGATGCTCCTTCCAAACAAGGAACGGAGATAGCGGCCTTTGAGCATAATAAAAATGCCAGAATTTTTGTTTTTATTTGCAGCGATATATATTTAAAGGAGGCCTATTATGCAAAATTTGAACATAAATGTGTCGGCACAACCGCTATAATGGTAAAAATCCACGCACTCATCTTTTTTTAATCCCCATAAATCATGAGCAGAGTTTCAGAACAAGCGTGATGTCACAAGTTGTGATGTCACAAATACTTAGGCCCCGCCCACGACTGCTGACGGATTCTGCCCTATCAGCATAGACCCCGCCCTGAGTGACCGCCATGTTTATCTCCTTGCCAGAGTATTTAACAGCAGTATTCAAGTAAGAAATGTATTCTTATTAAAACCACTAAGTTATTCAATCAAGAGCAGTGAGCGATTTTCTGTTTTTCTCTTTGGTTCATATTAACAGCATGTACAGTACTGTATATTACGCTGCTGTCACTTTAATACACGGATCTAATATACACATTTGATTTCTTTACCTGCTGTTTACATTCACAGACATAACCGACTGTGTTTATGTGAACTTCATTTGTTATTGACAACCTTGTGTGTATTTGACAGTTTAAGCACAATAACACATGAAAGAAAACTTAGTTTGACACTCCCAGGACGTGCCATCTGACAGCCAGCTTTCTGTGCGTGTGCTTCGGATGTGTGCTTTTAGAAAACCATATTTCAGAAGTTTAAACTGACAAGGCTTTACAAAGCATGCAAATTAACTTTCATGATGACGAAGAACTGCAATGTCACGTGAGGTGATAGAGATGATAATCAAAACCAAACAGATGTTTGGTTAGTTTTTTGCACGCACAAGCAGTACAGGCTCCACCCTCTTCTGGCAGCAGCTCATTTGCATTTAAAGACACATGCATGATTCCACTCAAAAATGGGCATTAATAAATGATCTGTGGTGTATTTGAGCTAAAACTTCACAGACGCATTCTGAGGACACCAGAGACTGATATTGCATAAAAAGGGGCTTAATATGTCCCCTTTAATATATTTAAAATCGGATCTTAATAAACAATATCTGACAATAAAATATGGTATATTTTGATTTGTCAATTATGTGTTTATATTATATTGTTATATATTTATATTTATGGTATATTTTATTGTGTGTATGGCTGGGAAAAGCGTGATTCAACCAAGACCCCATCTGACTTCATAATCATAACGCCTGGTGGTCCTGTCTGTTTAGTATTGCCACAAAGCAAGTGAATGTCTATGATTAAACTTTAAGAACAACATTTTCGTCATCTGTTCATGCTAGCAGGCCCCGTGAGGGACAGGCATTCATATGGAAACTGTACGCAATTATTTACAATCCAAAGCCATTCAGACTTGGGTGGAAACCATGTGTTGGCCCCCCATGGTTTAAAGCTTCCCCTTCCTGTCCACACTAATAGCCTATTCATGGCAATGTGCACCTCAGAGACTGTTGGCTGAGCTGTTATTGGCCTTTATGAAAGTAAAATTAATAAGGCGCATAGGAAACTATAGTGGGCTGTCGATTTGCAGAAGTCCAACCTCAATGTGGTTTGTCTAAGCAGGGTGGAAACATTACTCTGTGCGAGAGGTTCCACGTTTTGCCGTTTCATTTGTTACAGTGCAAACTTCATTTGTGATAGTCAGCAATCTCTGCAGGCTTTATTGCTAAGTTGCATATTTTAAAGAAACAAGATTTAAATATTTTTCTGACAAATTTCTGACAAAAGTCAACTGAAAAAGTCGATGCAAGGGAGTTGTGAGTGGTTGCCGGGACTTGCTTTGCGGTTACTAAGGCATTCTCGATGGTTGCTAAGGTGTTTTTTTTTTATTTTAACTTGCTATGGTGTTAAGGTTGCCAGAACATTACTAGATGGTTGCTAATATGTTCTGTGGAGTTGCATTGCCAAAGAGTGCATTTAAAATTCCAGTTCAAATACTGAATTTGAATTGAGTTTGAAACGGTGTAACAAATTGAATGGAAAATTGTGAATATGAGAAAGGAAATTTAAATAGACAAATTAAAAAAATTCAAAGAAATCCATTCAAGAAGAAGAAGAAAAAAAAAACAATTGTTGGTTTAACTTAAAAAAAGTAAGTTACCTGATTGCCTTACAATTTTGAGTTCATCAAAATGAAAAATTTGAGTTCATACAATGGTAGCGATTTTTTTAATCAACAGAAACTCAAAATATGTTATCTGAACCACATTAATGATCTAAATTGATTTGACAAAAGAAAAAATGTGGGAAATCATGAAAATAATTTATTTTACAGTTTACAAGAGCGGTGTTGAGAATGACCTCTTTGTGACAAACGGTTATTGCGGTTAACTTGACATTTCTCTATGCTGTGAGCCAACACAAGGTCCCCAGAAAGCAGAACGTCTGCTGAACCATCTTTACAGGACAAAAGGCATTCAGAATTGTTAAGAAACCGGACCAGAGCAAACCTTTTCTCTCCTCTTCAACTCCCTGAACTTTTTTGGACGTTCTGAAGCGGCTGCCCTAAAACGGGGACACCAGATGCTGGAACAAACCGGCCCGCTTCATTCTCACAATGCCACAGATTGTTGGTGCCCATTGCTTCAGAGAAGGAGGAAAGGGATAGGGAGAGGGGGAGCGTTGGGTGGCATAGATCAGACTCTGCCAAGTGGTAAGGCTGCCAAGTGTTGGTCTGGTGATGGGCGGAGCTTGTCACAAAAGGTGGGCGGGGGACATGTTGCAATCTGGAGAATAAAGCTGATTTTTAGAAGGACTGTAGAGGACATTGGTGGCATTTGGGAGCATTTTATAATAATGCCCACAACCATGTAGGGACATGTAAGCTTATAACTGCTATTAGAAAATTGTTACTAATGGAAATAATTAATAGTGTTTACTAATGCAAGCATCAATATGTGCAACAATCGGGTTCCAGAAGTTAAAACTCCATTCATTTTCTCCATAGGGAAACTGATTTTTAACAATAACTTATAAACCTTTAAAGATAGCCTTACTGTGTGCTATGAGGTTGCTAATTAGTAGTATTTGCTTCTGTTGAAGCCGTCGTCCCACATTATTTCAACTTAGATTTAAAATAATCGTGTTTAACATCGGAATTCGTAGTCAAAAACTACGTTACCCATGATGCTGTGTAAAACGGTTCACCAATCAGAGAATCAAAACTAGGAAAATGCATCAAAAGATCTATTTAGCCACGCCCAATTCAATGAAGCACTGCGAATGACGTAATCGATTACCCTATTAAAATATTTAAATACAAATACATATATTATGAAATAAACTTTGAATATATTGGTTTATAGAAAATTTGGACAAACCACTTATGATCTCTTTATGAATTTTGTGGTAGTGGTAGTAAAGGTATAGGTAAATCGCTTAAATTTCATCAAAAAGATCTTCATTTGTTTTCCGAAGATTAACAAAAGTCTTACGGGTTTGGAACGACGTAAGTAATTAATGACAGATATTTCTTTTCTTCTTTTTTTTTAATTAACCCTTTAAGTGTAAGCTCTTTTGACTGTCAATAGACCTATATTGCAAGCAGCGATGATGTTTTTTTGTGGGCGGAGCCTACCTGGTGGCAGAAAATGACAGTTCTGCAGTACAAGTCTGTGTATGCCATGGTTAATTTATAGATAGATATAAATATATAATAATAATATATAATATAAGCACGCAAATGCAAGAAAAAAAGTCAGAATTGTGAGTTAAAAATGTTGTTTCAAACACATAATTACTAAAGAATTACTAAAATTACACTCATTAACTCAGTGAATAGGTTGTTTTAACCCAGTGGTTGGGTAAAATGGTTAAGTAAAATGTAAAATGCATAAGCAAAAGCTAAAACCACTGTTTTGTTTTTCAGCTTTTTTTTTTTTTAAATAAATATAATTGGAGTAACTACGCATACTACACTCTAAAAATGCTGGGTTAAAAACAACCCAAGTTGGGTTGAAAATGGAAAGATTTAACCCAACCACTGGGTTAAAATAACCCATTCGCTGAGTTACGTGTAATTAATAATAATTAAAACAATACACATTTATTAAATTGCTTATTAATAAATGTTGACCTTTTGATTAATACTGTTGCCTTTAGTAATTATGAGTCCGATTTTGAATTTGAAGCCTTTGGGTTCAGTAATTTTTAAACAATAGTTGAGTTAAACAAAACTGCCCAGCACGTTGGGCAAACATTTAAGCCAACCTCTGGGTTTGTCCATTTTTAACCCAACTTGGTTTGTTTCTAACCCAGCATAATGTATATTTTTCTAAAAAAAATAGTTGCAAGATAACTAGCCGAACAGAAACATCAAGGTTCAAATGTTAAGAACTCTGCCGTCATACATTACAGCGATGGTGCATAACACGAAAGCTAATTCCTCATCTAAATCCTCTGAGTGGATCTGAAAGGCGTAAGCCCAGACCTGCGGTACAGTGGGACTTATGCAAACGGAGGCCCTGTTCTCTTCCACCCTGCCCTCCCTCCCTCCCTAGCAGCCGTTCAAACCTCTCCATGCTTAGGAAGTTACTTATTAAGAACCAGCGTCAGCATGCAGTGCCAAGCTCCTTTTTTCTCCTTCGCTGCTTTGGCTTCTTTTCCCGTTTCAATACCCACTGTCGTTGCCTTGTGTTTTTTGGGTTAGGAGGGGCGGTTGAGGGGGGAGTGCATGCTTGGAATGTTAGCAAGCGTCCTATTCACTCTAGGGGAGTTTTGTAGAGCAAAAAAGAAAACGAACGGAAAAAAGCAAGAGAGAGTGGGAGAAAGACAGAGCGAGGGAGGACAAAATGCCCACAACAGACTTGATGTTGATCGCATTAATGCATTGGAGTGCTGGGTATGGTGTAAATGATTGAAAGTGCTTCCAGAACTTTTGCCGTTGGCGTTGACAAAGCCGGCTCTGTTTCCTCCCGCTGCACTGCAACCCCCTCCCCCCGAACGCGCACACACACACACACACAAAAACACACACACACACTTGATGGTTGTTTTCTCTCAATGTTTTTTTCGGGAGGGAATGGATGCGGTGCACGGAGAGGGAATAGAGCCAGGGTCTGTCCGCCAGGGATCGAGCCAGGGGCCTCAGTCAGGGGAGGGTGTGTTGGGGGACCTTTTCGAGATGCTGAAGAGTGAGCAAATGAGGCATGGATGGGTCAGATGGGTTGAGAGAGGAACCGGGTTTGACGAGAAGGAGGGGAGATTACAGGTCAGGGCAAAGAGTTGGAATAAATTAAGTTCTACCGCGGTACAGAATGGTACATTGTTAATGCCAACAGACAGACAGCGGACGAACAATCCTAGCTTTGTGTCCGGTACTGGCAGAAGGCAACCTCTCTCTTTTTCCCCTGATTTCTCTTTGGATGAATCCACTTTGGGATCCCGCTATCTGTAGTTGCGTTGCAGCGTTTACTGAAGCAGCTGAACAGAGAAGAGAGAGAAGTCAAGTGACATGCAATGGTTTGGATCATCAAGATTACATTTCTGGTAAATGGTGTTTGTTAAGGCAATATCACTGTTACCAATACATGAGAATATTTTTTAAAGCTCTTAACCCTGAATGTTAAAGGAATAGTGCACTCAAAAAATAATTTTACCATCCTCAAGAATATTGGACTTCACTGACTTTCAGTATAAGGACAATAAAAAAAACTAAAAACATTATTCAAAATATCTTCACAGTTTAGCAACTGTATAGCCCCCCAAAACACCCTATTCCATAGTGACCAGACAGAGCAACTACCCCGAACACCCTAGTGATGCCTTAGTGACCAAATAGAACACCTTAGCTGTTGCATTGTAACACCATAAAAACTCCCAGAACACCTTAGCAATTGCATAGCAACACCCTGACAACTACTTAGAACACCTAAGCCTCCTGTTTAGTTACAGCATAGCAGCACCCTGGCAACCACCTACAGCACTTGCCATAGTGGCAAACAACCCACAGCCACAGTGGCCAGATAGAACACCTTAGCAAATCACATAGCAACACGCTAAAAAACATCTTATAATACTTTAGCAACTACATAGCAACACCCTAGCAACCACCCACATCATTTGCCATTGTGGCCAGATAGAACACCTGAGCAAAACACCTAGCAGCGCTCTAAAACATCTTAGAATACTTTAGCAACTACATAGCAACACCCTAGCAACCACCCACATCATTTGCCATTGTGGCCAGATAGAACACCTTAGCAAAACACCCAGCAGCGCTCTAAAACATCTTAGAATACTTTAGCAACCATATAGCAACACCCTAGCAACCACCCACAGCATTTGTCATTGTGGCCAGATAGAACACCTTAGCAAAACACCTAGCAGTGCTCTAAAACATCTTAGAATACTTTAGCAACTACATAGCAACACCCTAGCAACCACCCACAGCATTTGTCATTGTGGCCAGATAGAACTCCTTAGCAAATCACATAGCAACACGCTAAAAAACATCTTATAATACTTTAGCAACTACATAGCAACACCCTAGCAACCACCCACATCATTTGCCATTGTGGCCAGATAGAACACCTGAGCAAAACACCTAGCAGCGCTCTAAAACATCTTAGAATACTTTAGCAACTACATAGCAACACCCTAGCAACCACCCACATCATTTGCCATTGTGGCCAGATAGAACACCTTAGCAAAACACCCAGCAGCGCTCTAAAACATCTTAGAATACTTTAGCAACCATATAGCAACACCCTAGCAACCACCCACAGCATTTGTCATTGTGGCCAGATAGAACACCTTAGCAAAACACCTAGCAGTGCTCTAAAACATCTTAGAATACTTTAGCAACTACATAGCAACACCCTAGCAACCACCCACAGCATTTGTCATTGTGGCCAGATAGAACACCTGAGCAAAACACCTAGCAGCGCTCTAAAACATCTTAGAATACTTTAGCAACCATATAGCAACACCCTAGCAACCACCCACAGCATTTGTCATTGTGGCCAGATAGAACACCTTAGCAAAACACCTAGCAGTGCTCTAAAACATCTTAGAATACTTCAGCAACCATATAGCAACTAACTAGAACACCCTAAAATCAACATTGCAACCTTTTAGAACACTTAAAAGGACAGTTCACCCAAAAATGAAAATAGTGTTTGTGGAAAATTGTTCCAAACCTGTATGAGTTTCTTTGTTTCAGGTGAACACAAAATAGTTTATTTTTAAAAATGTTGGTAACCAGACAGTTGACAGAAGCCATTGACTTCCACACTCTAAAAACAACTTAGTATTCATTAGAAATTACAAAGAAACACCCTAACAACTATTTAGAACAACACCACAACTACTTGGAATAATGTCATAGCAACCACACTGAACACCCAGCAACCACAGAACGACACCCTGGCAACCACCCAAAACTCTTTTTTTTTGAGTTTTGCACTGGAAATGCATTGAAAGTATATAAAAATCAAGTGCTATGTCTATAAACTCTAATCAGTGAAGTCTCTTGTTTACTTACCATTTAATTTGCATGGTGTATGCATGGGGACCACAGTTTTGGTTTCTGACAGCTGAAAATGATAGCAAACTACAACCCGTTATTGTATGCTGTCATTTTTTCCATCTATCCAGAATGATAACCATCACCACCACAGCTGTTTTTGCATATCCTATGCAAAATACACACCAACTGTTGCGGAGCACGTTGCTTTCTCAACCTAAAGACAGTAGCTTTGAAACATCAATTCATTTGCATTATGGAAAATAACTCGTGGATTCAGCCTCTACAAACAAATGTCACGTCAAGGCTGTAGTATGTGTGCGTACAGCACGCTACCCCTTCTGTATAAACACACTGTGTCCTTGGACACAGAATACATGCTGTGTCTAGGTTCGGGGCAAATGGCTTCACCACGTGGAGTCAATATCATTTACTTGGGACTCAAGGGTGTAGAGAGTTTGGAACAACATTACTATCCAAAGACGGCCAACTTTTATGCGATATTGTTTCACCGCTTTCCCCATTTAGAGAGATGTTGTAATCATGGAGAGAAAGCAAACAAAAGTGTGGGAGATTATTATGCGTGAGTTCTTAAGTTATCAATCTGTGCAAATAAGTGGATTTATTTTGAGATGCATCTGCTGGCTTATGAACTCCGAGTTTCGTAAAATTGACAATGTGCAAATGGAGTTTTGACAGTGATACTCCAAACAACTCTTCATGATATTTTTTTTTTTCCTTTTCTGAAATGCACATCTGGTTAACACATATGTTCCATGTTCATTTGTTGCACAGATGAGGCCCTCTGCGTAGCACGTGACAGATGCAAGTCTGAACGCAAATCACAGTTCACACATTATTTATTGCAACCAGCCGCTGGCATACTTTCGCACTGAACTCACTCACATGTGCTTAACATGCATGAATACGGCACACGTAGTTCCCACACTGATTATAGAAAATCTACGATTGAAACTTCCAAATGAGAAAATCGCACTGTAATGAGCATAATTAATTCTGTGTTACTAAAAGGAGTCACTAAATGCTATAACATTAGATATTATAATATTATAATACTACTAAATGTCTAAATATGGCATTTACGGTGAAATTGATTTAATTAATTGCATAATTCATTGTGTGTATAACACAAAGAGAGACATTTAGCAAAATGTTGTGCATGCAATAACCAGTCAAGTTTTAAATATTCATTTCTGAATGAACCATTCATGGTTGATATGACTCTGTAACTATTTCCTCCCTTCAAGGTCAATGAGTGTGAAAAAGCATGAACTGCAAAATCTTATTACAGACTCATAGGCCTGGTTTCACAGACAGGTCTTAGATTAAGTCAGGATTAGAGCTTAGTTTAATTAGGACATTTTAATAGATAATTCACCAAAAAATGGAAATTCTGTCATTAATTAACCCTTCACAAAACCCGCCCCCTGTTGCAACACATGTGGCTCTCATGCCACACATCATGTTCTCACATAATGAAAAATACATCGCACTGATAACATATGAAGCAGTTTCATATTTAATATATTGTAATTTTTTAAAGAAGTTGAATCAATAAATAGCGTCTAGTGTGTGTTTAATGTGTGGTGACAGATCGCTGTAGCTCCTCGTGAAGCGATCATCTCTTCATACTAGTTCATTTATAGCATCAAATAAACATGAATGAACATCAGAAGGAATGTTGTTTCAAGCGCAGAAAGACATGAGAAGTTCACTAACGTTAATCTACTAACTCTCCTGACTGCTTTGAGGGACAAAAGGGCGGATTCGGGGTTATGATTGGTCAGATCGCCTGTCAATCAAACTGTTTGCGAAGGGTCGATTATTCATCCTCACGTCATTCCACACCCGCAAAACTTTCATTCATCTTCGGCACACATATGAAGATCTTTTCGATAAAATTTTCTGAAGAAACTCGATTGCTTTGCATGATGAGTGATCGAGTCTCTTCAGAAAGTTTGGACTAAACCGCTCAATTCATATGGATTATTTTTACGATCTCTTTATGAACTATTTGGAGCGTCAGCGTGTCAGTTGTGTAGCTGTCAATGGAGGGAAAGAAATCTCTCAGATTTCATCAAAAAGATTTTAATTTATGTTCTGAATATGATTGAAAGTCTTACGGGTTTGGAACGACATGAGAGTCAGTAATTAATGACAATTTTAATTTTTGGGTGAACTATCCCTTTAAGTACCTTTTATAAATGTGCCTTAGGAAAAAAAAAAAAACATTATTGTACATCTTGAGAAAAACAATGGCACTGACACATTTCAAGATTGTTCTCGGTTAAAACAGCTCAAACATATATTTCTAGGCTTAAGCTTTGTCTGCGAAACCGGGAATTAAAGTTATTTCAACATTAATATTTCACAAACTTTATAGTCTATTTCCTTGCCATTAATCTCTTTGGAAGTAATTCATCTGAACAATATGTTCCTTTTATCTTGACTTTGGTGGAGATGCTGTAATAAAACTGATAACCCTTTAGCCTTTTTTAGTGCATTTCCCTTGTCTATTGTCCTAGGCTTGTGTAGCCCAAGGGAATGCCATTGTTTAAGTGAACACAACAAAGAAAATCCTGCTGTTAACCTTATTCCAACCCCAGTGTGATGAGCACTCTAAGGTCATCGCTGGTGTGTGACTAACCTTTGAGCTAAACAGACAGATTTTATCAAAAACAACTTGTGACCGATGTCTTGCTCCTCTTCTTTGACTTGGAGAAATAACTTCCATTGATCATCTGATAAGCATGTGGTTGTGTTTCCAAATTAGACACTACAAGCTTTTATTCATTAAGGGCTGTTGACCTTTTGACCTCGGCAGTACATATGCCTTTCTCACCAAAAACATATGTTGTACCAGAGCCAATCCTCAAGATGCTTTGGGTTTCTCAACAAAACTAGAGGGTTTGTAAGTGATTGAATATGGTAATCATTAATACAGGCAATAATGGTTGATCAATATGAGTTTTTATGTTGTAAAAATATAGTACGCTACCATTTAAAAGTTTGTTTTTTGTTTTTTAAATGAATTAATACTTTTATTCAGCAATGAGGCATTAAATTGGTCAAAAGTGACAGTAAAGACATTTATAATGTTACAAAATATTTCTATTTTAAATAAATGCTTTTCAACAAAAAAACCTGAAAAAAGAAAATTTAGTATGGTTTCCACAAAAACAATGTTTTTAACATTGATGATGATCATTTTTTTCAGCAAATCAGCATATCAGAATGATTTCTGAAGGATCATGTGACTGAAGACCGGAGTAATGATGCTGAAAATTCAGCTTTACATCACATGAATAAATTGCATTTTAAAATATATTCAAATCGAAACCAGTTGTTTTAAATTGCAAGAATATTTTACAAAATTACTGTTTATTTTTTTTTCAAAAACATTAAAAAGTCTCACATGCCTCTTAATTGCAGACAGCAGCTGTAGATGGGGGAGGAGCGGGGAGGAGGGGTCAGAAACCACGGGAAGGCATAAGAAGGGCTGTAGGGTTGAGCCCGGAGCTTCAACAAACATGCAAATATTATTATACAGTGATATATTCAGTTTTACTATACAGCGAAAGCAAAAGTCATACTAAGTTCTGTCATGAAACTCTAGATGGCGGAGGCTGATGGGGCTTTAACGCAACTAATGCTAAAAAAAAGTGCCAGTACTTAAGAGAAGTGGACAATATAACGGATGCTACGGATTATATGCTATTCGCGCAGCAGCAGTATGTCTGTGTATTTATTGGTCTCTGTACTTTCTCTCTTTATATATAGAAAGACTACTGCTACTATGAATAGGAGAAAAAGCAATATGGCGTAATAAGTCCCGCCTTCTAAATAATAGAGCCAGTCGCTGTTTGATAAAGTAAGCGTGTCACTGCTTCGGTTGCAATAGTTCTGAGGACTGTCCGCGCGCATCGGCTTGTCCAGCCTGTCTCATAAACTGTCCAGTGTTGTCTCATAAAATAAAACTGAAATACCTGCCCAAGAAGCGTTTCAAAGATGGCCGCCGAGTGAAATGACTCGTCTTAAAGAGAGCTTGCTTTCTCTGCAGCAGCAGCTAACACATTATCATTGTCATATCCATTTCCATGCTGAACTCCTCTGAGAGTTGTCATAATGACAGCAGTAATATTGACTCAAAATTCTCTCAGTATAAGTTAAAATAATAATTTCTGATCATCCAAACAACTTTTAGATCAGTCTATAACTAGTTTTAATGTTTGAATAATGATGTAATTCGCAAAGACCCGCCCCCTTTAGTTACTGTTGCTATGTCTGACGAGCCATGCGCTCTCACGCCACACATCATGTTCTCACAGAGTGAAAAATACATCGAGGAGCAAAGAAGACACTGACAACGTATGAAACAGTTTCATATTTAATATATCATAATTTTTTAAAGAAGTTGAATCAATAAATAGCGTCTAGTGTGTGTTTAATGTGTGGTGACAGATCGCTGTAGCTCCTCGTGAAGCGATCATCTCTTCATACTAGTTCATTTATAGCATCAAATAAACATGAATGAACATCAGAAAGAATGTTGTTTCAAGCGTGGAAAGACGTGAGTACACACAATTTATCAAGTTCACCAACGTTAATCTACTAACTCCTCTGACTGCTTTGTCAGATAAAATGGCGGATTCAGGGTTATGATTGGTTAGATCGGCTGTCAATCAAACTGCAAAGGGTTTGCAAAGGGTCAATTGTTTTCTCAAAATGTACAACCCAAACTTTGGGTAAAATATGGACAAACTCTTACAAAATTTAATAAAAAAAAAAATTAACCCAAATTTGGGTTGAAACAACCCAGCATTTTTTTTAGATTGTACTAAAAGGTAAAACAACCCTGCAGGATGCATTTGCATGCTTTTATAACTCTCGAGATTAGGTAGTCCCATATATCCATCTATATCATTTCATGTTAGATCCATCTGAACTCTCTTACCAAACAATACAAATGTTTGGAGGAAGCTGCGGTGCATACAGCTCAATGACAACAGGCTGTGCGTGTCTGTGTGTACGAAGGGTCACAGAGACCCCTCTATGACCAGTCAGCCTGGAGAGCAGGTGGTCCTTATCATCGTCTTTCCAGTTTGACTGGGACACTCGCCACATTGTGCTCCGCCAAGTTTTTAAGCAGCACCTGTGGGATCGCTGGCCCCCCGGCTCAAACATGTGGCGCTGGAGTAGACCGAAGGGGAAGTTTGACAAAAATGTTTTGGAGCAGTTGTGCTGTAACTGGACAAAGCGAACAATCACTCAAACGAAATACAATAACAAAAGTCATGTATCGTTAAGTGAAATCAGCCGTGTCTTATTTTATTTTTTTTTAGTTTAAATGTATTTATTTGTTTACTTGCATCTTTTTTGATCTTATATTTAATTTATTTGTTTTACTATATTAATTTACCTTGGCCTCTGGTAACTGCTTTTTGCATTCGTGTCCCTCACAGGTTTGGAAGTGTTATGCATGAATAAAACAATAGTTGTTGCTTTGGTGCGCGAGTGGTGGGTGGAGTCACGTGGCGATGACGAAGTGATTCGCTGAAAATATGCAAATGCAATGAATTGCTCACTCTTTTGTTCCTGAAGTTTTGTTTCTGATTATTCTTTGGTCTCTGTCTCAAGAAGTAAAAAGGGAAAGACATGGCAGGAAGCATCATCAACATTGTTTGCACACCTTTGCATAATTACCTAATTTGCATATGACATCCCTATGATGCTACGAGTTCTTTGTATTACCAGCACAGACCAGCTATTTTATTTCAACACGGAACAGATTTGTGGTATAACTGTTATTACCACATGTAAATACAAACTGTCACTCAAAGATTCAATAGAGCATGACATCTGCAGGCAAAACATATGATAGAAATACTGGTAACATTAATTCATTGCATTTCACTTCTGTAGCTGCTAATGCCCACTAACGTGTCCCATGTGAAAATAAAGTGTTGTTGCATTACAAATTGCATTAAAGGGTTAGTTCGCCCAAAAAGGAAAATTCTGTCATTAATTCCTCACCCTCATGTCGTTGTACACCCGTAAGACCTTCGTTCATTTTCAGAACATAAAGATATTTTTGATGTGGTTCATAGGCCTCCATTGCCAGCAATGACACAAGATTCAGAATGGTACTAAAGACGTCGCTAAAACAGCCAACGTTACTACAGTGGTTCTGCAATAATTTAATGAAGCGACGAGAATACTTTTTGTACAGAAAAAAGTCAAAATAACGACTTTGCAACAATATCTAGTGATGGCTGATTTCAAAACACTGATTCAAAGCTTATGAATCTTTTGTTTCGAATCAGTTGTTCGGAGCGCCAAAGTCACGTGATTTCAGCAGTTTGACACGCGATCTGAATGATTTGAAATAAAAGATTCGTAAAGCTTCAACTAGCGGCTGTCACTAGATACAGTGGGTACGGAAAGTATTCAGACCCCCTTAAATTTTTCTCTCTTTGTTATATTGCAGTCATTTGCTAAAATCATTTAAGTTCATTTTTTCCTCATATACACACAGCACCCCATATTGACAGAAAAACACAGAATTCTTGACATTTTTGCAGATTTATTTAACAAGAAAAACTGAAATATCACATGGCCCTAAGTATTCAGACCCTTTGCTCAGTATTTAGTAGAAGCATCTTATTTCTCTCCATCTTGGAGTCCTTCAGGTGTTTGTTTTAGCAAACTCCATGCGGGCTTTCATGTGTCTTGCACTGAGGAGAGGCTTCCGTCAGGCCACTCTGCCATAAAGCCCTGACTGGTGGAGGGCTGCAGTGATGGTTGACTTTCTACAACTTTCTCCCATCTCCCGACTGCATCTCTGGAGCTCAGCCACAGTGATCTTTGGGTTCTTCTTTACCTCTCTCACCAAGGCTCTCCTCCCCCGATAGCTCAGTTTGACCGGACGGCCAGCTCTAGGAAGGGTTCTGGTCGTCCCAAACGTCTTCCATTTAAGGATTATGGAGGCCACTGTGCTCTTAGGAACCTTAAATGCAGCAGAATTTTTTTGTAACCTTGGCCAGATCTGTACCTTGCCACAATTCTGTCTCTGAGCTCTTCAGGCAGTTCCTTTGACCTCATGATTCTCATTTGCTCTGACATGCACTGTGAGCTGTAAGGTCTTATATAGACAGGTGTGTGGCTTTCCTAATCAAGTACAATCAGTATAATCAAACACAGCTGGACTCAAATGAAGGTGTAGAACCATCTCAAGGATGATCAGAAGAAATATGAGTGTCACAGCAAAGGGTCTGAATACTTAGGACCATGTGATATTTCAGTTTTTCTTTTTTAATAAATCTGCAAAAATGTCAAGAATTCTGTGTTTTTCTGTCAATATGAGGTGCTGTGTGTACATTAATGAGGGAAAAAACTAAACCTAAATGATTTTAGCAAATGGCTGCAATATAACAAAGAGTGAAAAAATTTAAGGGCGTCTGAATACTTTCCGTACCCACTGTATATTTACCAGCCAACCCACCAAATGTGGGTGGATTTCAGCAGTGGCGTGTAACGCAGTCTCTCCTACTAGCAACATTGGTGGGTTGAAATTTATATATAATATATACTTTTTTTCAATTGTAGTTTGAAAAAAAGGCATCTGAAATAATAAACAAAGTGCAATGTAGTGTTGTCAAAAATATCAATTTTTCAATACATTTCAATACTGAAATATCTGAAAATACTCATTTTCAGTAGAATACATACATGATACCAGCTGCTCTTTCTCATCTCTTCGACCACGAGTCGACACACAAACCCGTCTCCCCTCACTTTTATTTGCTCCAGATGAATATTGTTGGTTACAGGACTTAAATATCGACGTGGGATTGTGCGTATTGCGCATAATTTTACTCATTCCTGCAGATTTTGTTCTCACGCTCAAAGTGCGCCACATAAAACTGCCTCAAAGTACTAGAAGAGTTATTTCTCGCTCCTTATTATGCTTAAAGAGTCAAATACACGCAAAATAATTTCAAAATGTCGGTCTTGGTGAGTATTCACATAAGCACAGTCAGTTATGTCAGTAATTAACATAAACAGCTGAAAAAGAAAACACATGTGTAACAGTATAATGGATCTGTGCGTCAGCTCTTAAAGTGAGGGCAGCCTAATGTACCAGCTGCCAAATTATGAGATAATATTAAAAATATCTATATGGCAGTTTGTCCCCATGGTATCGATGTCAAAATTGTGGCCAGTGAAAACGCTGAGTGGGAAACCACTAGCCACAGTGGCTGGTGAGCAAAAAAATTTATCTGAAGCCCTATATATATCTGTCTATCTGCCTTTGTAGATATTTGCCACTCAGATATGCTGTTGAGATGTTAAGTAGCTCATTTTCTCCTGAAAAGTATCATGCATACTTCATATCATCGCCACATTTCTGTTAAACATCACACTGTACGTGTACGAAGACTCTAAAGTAGGTCCAAACGTGCCTGGCTCTTTCACCTCAGCCCTCTGATAAGTGGAAAATTGAGTTGAGGAAATGAAGCAAAAGTTGATTTTGGGTAGTTTAGCACCACTGTATAATTGGTGTTCATTTGGTACCATAATTATGCTCAGGAAAGGACAAAAATAGCCTTACTTGTCAAATTATTAATGGCCCTATAAGTGCGAAGATAAAAGTTCCCCTGTTCAGACCGTGTTTTTTAAGAAAACACAGAGGTGGGTTGTGAAGGGTTTAGCCACCAACACCACGGCGGTACAAGCGAGTCTTTGCCACGTGTTATGTTCTGCCTCATAAATATTGTTACAAGCCAGTGATCAGCATTCAACTTTTAAGTTTCCTGTGTTATTTCAAACCATAAAAATAAGTTAAATTCAGAAGAGATCATAAAATCATAAAACCACTAGGACTAGACAATATTTTGAATATTATAACATGTATAACAGCATCAGAAAGACCTTTATTGTCAAGTATATGTATATAGTTTAATATCCATTTATTGATTTAATTAAAAATAGTCCTGGAAGTCTCAGTGTGGCAAAAAAATATAATAAAAAAGATAAAAAAAATAATATAATGTAAAAAAAATTTTTGAATTATGCTACTGCTTATTTATTAGTAACGTGTTACAGTATTGTGTTACTCCCCTAGTAACTAATTCCTTTACTTGGTTACTTTTTAGAGAAAGTTATGCATAATGTTACTTTTGTGTTACTTTTTCCTCAAGATGGGCTGGGTTTCCTTGTTTTATAATAACAAAAAAAGTTCTATTTTTGGCAAAAATAAAGGTCCTTCGAAATGAATATAAAAGAATCGTAAAGTCAGTCAATAAATGGGAAAACAAAGTAACTTGTGGTACTTGTATGAAAAAGTAACATTAAAATTTAAAAGTAATGCATTACTTTACTAGTCACTTGAAAAAGAAATCTGATTACATAACTGTTACTTGTAATGCGTTACCCCAATGCTACTACTTTATGAGGAGACTTTTATTAAAACTCGACATCAGTCTTCAGTTGAAATAGCGCTATACATCTGAAGTTGCGTGATCATTATCACCATGCAATATCAGAGCAAGTTGTAAAAATAACAAAACGCAAGGGCTGTAACACAGAATGAACATTTCCTGGCTTTCTGAGACAAAGTCAGTATAAGAGAATAACTACACAAAAAGCCGCCAGTGACTGATCTATGGTCAGTATTTACTCTCACATTACTCACACAGTCTTTTTCGTCCCTCAATAAAGTCGCAAGCTGAGTTGTGGTGAAGTGTGAGTCAATAAATGGGGTAAACGTAACGGTTTTCATGTGTGTTTGTGAACTATCACACCCGATAAAAAAGCAATTCATAAACTTTCTGGGAACTGGAAGTGGATGTTGGTCATAACAAAGATGACAACTGGAGTGCTGTCTTATGTTGTTAAATAATACTTTCATTCTTTGTAATTCATCTTTCATGTGACTCACATAATGGCTTATATATTTTTAACGACTTATAAATGTCTTATTTAAAGCAAGGAATAAAAAAGGAGCAACAAATTCACCATGACTCCTAATACATTTTACATTTTTAACTTGTATGTCTTTCAATAATGACCTATTCATAAGTATGCTTTACATTTAAATAGTAGCAGGTTGTTAAATATTACAATGTATCATAATTGTGAGAGAAACCATTACAATGTCTAATATCTGTATAATGCATTATATAGAGGCTTTTACCAGCATGTTTTTACCCCGAAGTGAACTACACAATTAATTAAGTATATGAAGGTTATCATATAAGTGTGACAATTTATATTCCCTCAAAATCTACTATCTCCATTCAATTTTGTACCTCTTCCTTTAATGAATAACAGCACCCACAACCTTTAAGTACAATGGGTAAAAACCATGAACGTATGCATCTCTTTTTGCATACCACATGTGTTGAACCCAACAAACTATGGTCATTACACTGCTTACAAACAAAGAAACCATGTTGAATGAGCTGCAAGACTGTGGTTTTTACTGTGGATTTGACCTCCACCGATGATTCATTGTTTCTGTTAACATATACCGCACCGCTAAGTTGTTATACAGCCTTAGACACGTTACACAATGATGTCAAACAATATTCATTTGTCCTCTTTGTCAATACCACAATGCCTGGCGAGTGGGAGGTTTGTGGCAAAGGTTAGCCAGGTGGCGTCTTCTAAACAGTGTAAATGTTTACAGACGTTACGGCCTGTTCGCTTAGCATTATTAGGGCATGTACGCTAAACAACACATGGCTGAAATATTATTCCATTATTGGATAATTTCACTAATTTATGTCACTGTTTTGTCCTAAAGATGACCCAACTCAACCCAAGCGCGTTTGTATCCCCAGAAGTCAGAAAGAACTAATTGAAGAGAGACAGGGAAAGTTGTTTTTCTTGGGACAGCTGCACCGAGCTGGTCTGCACTGTCTGTATCAGATGTCCCCCCACACATCCTAATACAAATATTGTGCGGCAGTTGCCATGGTCACGACCAGGCAACAGCTGGCGGGATTCAGTTCACCTAGAACCTGTTCCTGTTGGCGTGAGTCCAGGCGCTCCGAGCTGGAGCTTCTTACCATTGAATAGGAGATTCCACGGAATATTTGTTCTGTCTTCATTTTTTTTTTTTCCATGTTTTTCTCGTATGCCATTTCTAGATGCCGGCAGCTAATGTAGCTGTATATGTATGTATATATATGTGTGTGTGTGTGTGTATATATATATATATGCATATAATATTTTATGAACTTTTATATATATATATATATATATATATATATAATACATATTATTATATATTATATATATATATATATTATAAATTTATAATATATATATTTTTCATAATTACTAATTTTCTTCTTTTTTAGCTATAGAAACTGACTTTTAAGCAAAAAAAATTTTTTATTTTATTTTTTTCTTTCACTGAAAAGTGTGACAACTAGCCCCGGATTATAAGATGTAAGACCAAAAAAAAAAAAAAATCAGTAACTTACATCCATTCTTTAATTATAGTCAATTAACAACACTGAAGTGTTTCATCTGAACTAACCACACACACCTTCTTCACCAGATCCCATCATTCCCTGGCTGAAAAGAGTCCAAGTAATAAATACATTTGAGGAGGTGCGCGAGCTCCTCACAGCCGTCTGCTCCTATCGCGCGCGCAGGGTTCAGGTTACGGTTATCGGAAGGAATCTACGAAAAAAGCGGAGCCAAGCGCAACTGCTCATCATCAGGACAGATTAACCTTGTCAAGCGGGGGTGTACCAGGAAGCGAAGGAGAGAGAGAGGGAGAGAGAATGGCTGGCAGGCAGGCAAGCTGGCTCCACTGCTAACTCAACACCACTGAGGCCTTTCCTCGCTCCTGAGGGAGTGCAAACACGCGTCTCCTTTTACAGCCTCTCCTGTGCCATTACACGCGCATATATCCTCCCAGAAAAACATGCGAGCATTACACCCTTCTCTCGGTCGGCCCGTCTTTATTTTCACACTGCTCTCATGGCGTAATATTTTGTTCCGTTTGTGTTGCTCTGATGTTATGGCTTGACTATAATCGCTGAATGAGTACATATCCTAAAGTTAAAGTCATGAATCAACAGCTCGCATTGGAGGTTTAATTTAATTTAGTATATATTGTATAGAAATTTCTGTAAGTATATATATATATATATATATATATATATATAGGGGTATATATACAGGGTTGGGAGTAACGAAATACAAGTAACTTAGTTCCGTATTTAAAATACAAAATTTGAGTAACTGTATTTCATTACAGTTCCATTTTAAATGGGTGGTAATCAGATTACAGTTACATCTGAAAAGTGTTTTAGATTACCAAAGTGATTACTTTGAATTTTAATGTCATTTAAACAGCGATTGGTGATTCTCTGACTCTGACCGTCTGAAAAAGAGGAGTTAAGTTTCATGTTTTTGACTGTTTTCATGTTTTGTGATAGTTGTTTGTGAGTCATTTTATAATTGTAAAAAAAGTTTACAATTTGTTCACAATTGCCCCCCCCCCACCACAATTGTGAGTTTGCATTTCACAATTCTGACTTCCTTTTCTCAGAATTGCGAGATTTAAACTCACTATTGCAAGTTATAAAGTCAGAATTGGGAGATATAAACTTGCAATACTGACTTTTTTTCTTGCAATTGTTTTAGTATGTGAGTTTATATCTCATAATTCTGACTTTTCTCAATATTGTGAGTTTATATCTCATAATTCTGACTTTTCTCAATATTGTGAGTTTATATCTCATAATTCTGACTTTTCTCAATATTGTGAGTTTATATCTCATAATTCTGACTTTTCTCAATATTGTGAGTTTATATCTCATAATTCTGACTTTATAACTCGCAATTGCAACTTTATATCACGCAATTCTGAGGGAAAAAGTCAGAATTGTGAGATAAAAATTTTTTTGTGTTTGTTCCACACTTATTAGTATTCTAAAGTATTCTAAAGTATTTAGATTAAGTTACTAAACTTGAGTAATGTAACAAAATACGTTACAAATTACTTTTTAAAGCATGTATTTTGTAATCTGTAGTGAAATACATTTTAAAAGTAACTTACCCAGCCCTGTGTGTGTGTATATACATATATATATATATATATATATATATATATATATATATATATATATATTAAGCTTGGGCGGTATCCAAATTTTGATACCATCAAACCTCCTCCCTATTTTACCTCGGTATTACCGTGAATAAGTAAAAAAAATTGATGTAAGGCTCAGACAGTGTCACCAAACTGTTGGCTTGTGCCTAAACCGTCCAGGAACTGAATACCAAACACTAATACTGAAACAATAACAACATAACATGCACAACAATATTAACAACTTTTATTAGCAACAAATAGCAGTTTATAATAAAGTGCAAATACAACAGTCAAACAGAATTAAATTAACATAAACATCCAGAACAGTTTTCGCGCAGAGACGCGCACACAAATCAATTAAATTAAATCGCACCGCCCGAACAACTTTTAATAACAAAGAGCAGCTCATAAAAAAGTGCAAATAGACCCACAACAGTCAACCAGAGTTGAATTAACATAAACATTATAAAAATTATTGCAAAGCAATAGGCCGAAATAAAAACTTCCTCTTTCCAGTCTTCTTTCCAATATTGTTTTTAACAAAAACCAAATAAAAATAAGTGAATCAATGAAATAAATAAAAATAAACAGTGCGACGTTTGAGTGTTTGATGAAAAGATGTAGAAATTACACACTTTACCTTTGCTGTCCAATTGTCTCGCTGGAAATGGAAGGTCATGCTGAACGCACTGAATTGTGGGATACAGTACCCAGCCTGGTGTGCTTTATTCTAGTGCGGATTTTATAATTCGTCATTTGGGAAAATTATAAATATATATATAGTGAGATATTTTTGTAATGTTTTTTGAAATAAGTTTCTTCTGCTTACCAAAGCTGCATCAAAAATACAGTAATACTGTGAAATATTACAATTTAAAACAATGGTTTTCTATTTTAATATACTTTAATATGTCATTTATATCCAGTGATTATAGCTGAATGTTCATCATTACTCCAGTCTTCAGTGTCACATGATCCTTCAGAAATCATTCGGATTTGCTGCTCAAGAAACATTTCTTCTTATTATCAATGTTTAAAACAGTAGTGCTGCTTAATATTTCTGTGGAGAGTGATTTTGCAGGATTCTTTGAAAAATAGAAAGTTCAAAAGAACAGCATTTATTTGAAATTGAAATGAATGTCTTTACACTTTGTTCAATTTAATTCGTCCTTGCTGAACAAAAGTATAAATATCTGACCTTAAACAGACTAAATACCAGAAACCATTTCATCTTTGATCACATTTCACACCAAACTGCAGTAATCTTGCTGAAGTGACAGGACGACCTTCAGGTCAGAGCTGTAAAAACGTTGGCGCTGCGTAGTGACCTCTACAGTCCCTTGTCAGTCATTTGAAGCTTAGAAACGCACATAAGCAAAGCTTCACATAGCAACAAGGCAAATCTTTATCGTTAGCAAAGCTGAGGTGATTTATTAAATCCAACAGCTGCATTGCCTGTAATGTCGGCCTCATCAGAAAAAGTCCAAAGATCGTAAAACAATAAATTTTTATTTGTTTGCGAAATAGCACGTTCCTCAATAGCTTTGAAAATAGCACTGGTAAAACATATGGCTGGCGTATTTTTAGACATATGTCGGACAGAGCACATTATGACACTATTGTAAACATGGACTTTGAGGCAAACAAATTTGGAAGGAAATATGATTCATAATAAGCGATGAGTCCAAAACTCCTTGTACACTTGACAACAGCCAAAGACTTGGAAAAATGGATTGTTTTAATCTCCCTTGAAGGGGACCTATAACGTCCCTTCACAAGATGTAATCTGGTGTCCTCAGAATGCGTCTGTGAAGTTTCAGCTCAAAATACCTACAGATCATTTATTATAGCTTGAAAAATTTTCTCCAATTTGTGTGTGTCCCTTTAAATGCAAATGAGCTGCTGCTCCCGGCCCCCTTTCCAGAAGAGGTAACGGCTCAACAACAACAAAGCCGGGGAATCTCATGCAGACAAAATGAGGATTGTCAGTAACGGTGTTCAAACCGGAGTCGACACTGATGGAGAGACTCAGGAAGAAGTTCCAACTTTTAGACGTTTCTGAACGGTTAGTGGATAAATTGATGTAGTTGCTGTGGAGTTGATCAACTCATCACTAGCATGTGTCGTCATGTTACTCTTTTTTCCTTGAATCGACCCTCGTTTGTGAAGCAGTCCGGTGTAAAATGATGGAATCAACAACACTCTTCCTCTTCTCTAAAGCAGCCCAACATGGTCTCACGCCTTTAGTTGTGTGTTCTTGGGGGCGGGGTTTATGTAAATTATAGTGTTAGTGATGTCACTAACCCAGGAAGAAGCTCGTTGTAGTTCCTACCAGCCGTGTGTTGTAGTCCTTAAAAAGTGATTTCTGTAAGAGAAAATATCTCCCTTTGAATTGAACTTTGAGCGTCGTAACTTTGCAGATGTTGTTTATGCTCAAACAGCAACATTAAACACTAACTAAAGTTAGAAAAGTAAAATCATAATCATGGACCCCTTTAACGGATGTCAGGAGATCCTTAGAGTAAAACTGAACTTTGCTGATCCCCTATTCGCGCTGAAAGCAGGCATACGGCCAAACAGTTTGCGGTTTTCTGTCAATGATCTAGAAAAGGCACGGTCGTCCTTGCCAGAAAAACAAGTGAAAGCCAAGCCACTGTGGTGCTTTTCTTGCCCACTTGAAAGGCAGTGGATGTGCTCTTCATTCCCACCCCGGTGTTCCCTGAATGTCCAAGAAGGCATGAAGGTGTCAGGGTTTATTTGCAAGAAGAAAAGTACAGCTAAATAGCAACACGTATAACATGCTTTACTATTACATTTGTTCTTAAGCCCATGTGTTCTGTTATTCGTCAAAGTGATAGGTTTTGTTTTCAGCCTGTTTTTCATCGAACGTGCTGTTGAATGAGACTCAACGAAAGCCTCTTGCGAGAAGCGTGTTGAAAAACACAGGTGGAAGTTTTTCGAAGAATCTGACAGGCTGTTGACAACGTACAAGAGAGGTGTGGCACCGTGCCATGCTGGCCCCGGGCGGCACTTACCCTCAACTGTGGGCAAACGCCTCACGCTGTAATCAACACACACACACACACACAGACATAGAGAGAGAGAGAGAGAGAGATGGGGGGGGGGGGGACAGAGAGACAGATAGATGTGTTAAAGGGATAGTTTATTATCTCAACTAAAAAATGAAAATTCTGTTAGTGGTTTTGAGGCAACTGCCTTTAAAGAAAAAATGTATGATAACATTATTTTGATTGTCCCCTTTAGATATTCTGTTGGCAAGTAACGTTTCACCTTCATGTCAACTAACTCTCAGTAGAGTATTAATATCTGCTAACATTTAATGTAATGGTCAGCCAATTATACTTTTCCAGTGTTTGGGTCATTTTTGTGTTACCCAGATCCTGGGTCAGATGTAACAACGCAGTGTTTGGGTCATTTTTGTGTTACCCAGATCCTGGGTCAGATGTAACAACCCAGTGTTTGGGTCATTTTTGTGTTACCCAGATCCTGGGTCAGATGTAACAACCCAGTGTTTGAGTCATTTTTGTGTTACCCAGATCCTGGGTCAGACGTAACAACCCAGTGTTTGAGTCATTTTTGTGTTACCCCAATATTGGGTCAGATGTAACAACGCAGTGTTTGGGACATTTTTGTTTTACCCAGATACTGGGTCAGACGTAACAACGCAGTGTTTGGGTCATTTTTGTGTTACCCAGATCCTGGGTCAGACGTAACAACCCAGTGTTTGGGTCATTTTTGTGTTACCCAGATCCTGGGTCAGACGTAACAACCCAGTGTTTGGGTCATTTTGTGTTACCCAGATTCTGGGTCAGACGTAACAATGCAGTGTTTGGGTCATTTTTGTGTTACCCAGATTCTGGGTCAGACGTAACAACGCAGTGTTTGGGTCATTTTTGTGTTACCCCAAAAATGGGTCAGACATAACGCAGTGTTTGGGTCATTTTTGTGTTACCCCAATAATGGGTCAGACGTAACAACGCAGTGTTTGGGTCATTTTTGTGTTACCCAGATACTGGGTCAGACGTAACAACGCAGTGTTTGGGTCATTTTTGTGTTACCACAATAATGGGTCAGACGTAACAATGCAGTGTTTGGGTCATTTTTGTGTTACCCAGATCCTGGGTCAGACGTAACAATGCAGTGTTTGGGCCATTTTTGTGTTACTCCAATAATGGGTCAGATGTAACAACGCAGTGTTTGGGCCATTTTTGTGTTACCACAATAATGGGTCAGACGTAACAATGCAGTGTTTGGGTCATTTTTGTGTTACCCAGATTCTGGGTCAGACGTAACAACGCAGTGTTTGGGTCATTTTTGTGTTACCCCAAAAATGGGTCAGACATAACGCAGTGTTTGGGTCATTTTTGTGTTACCCCAATAATGGGTCAGACGTAACAACGCAGTGTTTGGGTCATTTTTGTGTTACCACAATAATGGGTCAGACGTAACAATGCAGTGTTTGGGTCCTTTTTGTGTTACCCAGATACTGGGTCAGACGTAACAACGCAGTGTTTGGGTCATTTTTGTGTTACCCCAATAATGGGTCAGACGTAACAACGCAGTGTTTGGGTCATTTTTGTGTTACCCAGATACTGGGTCAGACGTAACAACGCAGTGTTTGGGTAATTTTTGTGTTACCCAGATCCTGGGTCAGACGTAACAACGCAGTGTTTGGGCCATTTTTGTGTTACCCAGATCCTGGGTCAGACGTAACAACCCAGTGTTTGGGTCATTTTGTGTTACCCAGATTCTGGGTCAGACGTAACAATGCAGTGTTTGGGTCATTTTTGTGTTACCCAGATTCTGGGTCAGACGTAACAACGCAGTGTTTGGGTCATTTTTGTGTTACCCCAAAAATGGGTCAGACATAACGCAGTGTTTGGGTCATTTTTGTGTTACCCCAATAATGGGTCAGACGTAACAACGCAGTGTTTGGGTCATTTTTGTGTTACCCAGATACTGGGTCAGACGTAACAACGCAGTGTTTGGGTCATTTTTGTGTTACCACAATAATGGGTCAGACGTAACAATGCAGTGTTTGGGTCATTTTTGTGTTACCCAGATCCTGGGTCAGACGTAACAATGCAGTGTTTGGGCCATTTTTGTGTTACTCCAATAATGGGTCAGATGTAACAACGCAGTGTTTGGGCCATTTTTGTGTTACCACAATAATGGGTCAGACGTAACAATGCAGTGTTTGGGTCATTTTTGTGTTACCCAGATTCTGGGTCAGACGTAACAACGCAGTGTTTGGGTCATTTTTGTGTTACCCCAAAAATGGGTCAGACATAACGCAGTGTTTGGGTCATTTTTGTGTTACCCCAATAATGGGTCAGACGTAACAACGCAGTGTTTGGGTCATTTTTGTGTTACCACAATAATGGGTCAGACGTAACAATGCAGTGTTTGGGTCCTTTTTGTGTTACCCAGATACTGGGTCAGACGTAACAACGCAGTGTTTGGGTCATTTTTGTGTTACCCCAATAATGGGTCAGACGTAACAACGCAGTGTTTGGGTCATTTTTGTGTTACCCAGATACTGGGTCAGACGTAACAACGCAGTGTTTGGGTAATTTTTGTGTTACCCCAAAAATGGGTCAGACATAACGCAGTGTTTGGGTCATTTTTGTGTTACCCCAATAATGGGTCAGACGTAACAACGCAGTGTTTGGGTCATTTTTGTGTTACCCAGATACTGGGTCAGACGTAACAACGCAGTGTTTGGGTCATTTTTGTGTTACCACAATAATGGGTCAGACGTAACAATGCAGTGTTTGGGTCATTTTTGTGTTACCCAGATCCTGGGTCAGACGTAACAATGCAGTGTTTGGGCCATTTTTGTGTTACTCCAATAATGGGTCAGATGTAACAACGCAGTGTTTGGGCCATTTTTGTGTTACCACAATAATGGGTCAGACGTAACAATGCAGTGTTTGGGTCATTTTTGTGTTACCCAGATTCTGGGTCAGACGTAACAACGCAGTGTTTGGGTCATTTTTGTGTTACCCCAAAAATGGGTCAGACATAACGCAGTGTTTGGGTCATTTTTGTGTTACCCCAATAATGGGTCAGACGTAACAACGCAGTGTTTGGGTCATTTTTGTGTTACCACAATAATGGGTCAGACGTAACAATGCAGTGTTTGGGTCCTTTTTGTGTTACCCAGATACTGGGTCAGACGTAACAACGCAGTGTTTGGGTCATTTTTGTGTTACCCCAATAATGGGTCAGACGTAACAACGCAGTGTTTGGGTCATTTTTGTGTTACCCAGATACTGGGTCAGACGTAACAACGCAGTGTTTGGGTAATTTTTGTGTTACCCAGATCCTGGGTCAGACGTAACAACGCAGTGTTTGGGCCATTTTTGTGTTACCCAGATCCTGGGTCAGACGTAACAACCCAGTGTTTGGGTCATTTTGTGTTACCCAGATTCTGGGTCAGACGTAACAATGCAGTGTTTGGGTCATTTTTGTGTTACCCAGATTCTGGGTCAGACGTAACAACGCAGTGTTTGGGTCATTTTTGTGTTACCCCAAAAATGGGTCAGACATAACGCAGTGTTTGGGTCATTTTTGTGTTACCCCAATAATGGGTCAGACGTAACAACGCAGTGTTTGGGTCATTTTTGTGTTACCCAGATACTGGGTCAGACGTAACAACGCAGTGTTTGGGTCATTTTTGTGTTACCACAATAATGGGTCAGACGTAACAATGCAGTGTTTGGGTCATTTTTGTGTTACCCAGATCCTGGGTCAGACGTAACAATGCAGTGTTTGGGCCATTTTTGTGTTACTCCAATAATGGGTCAGATGTAACAACGCAGTGTTTGGGCCATTTTTGTGTTACCACAATAATGGGTCAGACGTAACAATGCAGTGTTTGGGTCATTTTTGTGTTACCCAGATTCTGGGTCAGACGTAACAACGCAGTGTTTGGGTCATTTTTGTGTTACCCCAAAAATGGGTCAGACATAACGCAGTGTTTGGGTCATTTTTGTGTTACCCCAATAATGGGTCAGACGTAACAACGCAGTGTTTGGGTCATTTTTGTGTTACCCAGATACTGGGTCAGACGTAACAACGCAGTGTTTGGGTCATTTTTGTGTTACCACAATAATGGGTCAGACGTAACAATGCAGTGTTTGGGTCCTTTTTGTGTTACCCAGATACTGGGTCAGACGTAACAACGCAGTGTTTGGGTCATTTTTGTGTTACCCCAATAATGGGTCAGACGTAACAACGCAGTGTTTGGGTCATTTTTGTGTTACCCAGATACTGGGTCAGACGTAACAACGCAGTGTTTGGGTAATTTTTGTGTTACCCAGATCCTGGGTCAGACGTAACAACGCAGTGTTTGGGCCATTTTTGTGTTACCCAGATCCTGGGTCAGATGTAACAACGCAGTGTTTGGGTCATTTTTGTGTTATCCAGATCCTGGGTCAGACATGACATAACTCAGGGGTTGAGTTATTTATAGCGGGCTTTTTGTGACCCCTTCAGGACAGAGCAGTGCAGCTCCGTCAAATTGGTGCAAGTCTTCAGTAAAACACAGGTCTGTGTATGTTTTATCTAAAAACTCATTATTATGTATATAGTTTAATTTCTATGCAAAGCAACTAAACGAGTGTCGCACAAACACATTGTGTGTTTTCCTCTAAATAAAGTCTCAGCCTGCATAATTATATATCTTTAAATTCAACTAATTTTATGAAATGTATTGTTTTGCATATTTTATGGTGGGGGGGGGACAATATACAATCAAATAAATATAAATAATTAAAACATTATTTAAAATGAATTAATAAAAAAAAATCACTCTATGCAAATTACGATTACATAACGCTGCAGCGACTACCAATGAGATCAAGTTACTGGCAACCAATATTATAACCACTGTCTTGGCCAATGGGGGGAGATGCAACAAAATGCAAGAAAATTAATGACTTCTGGTCATTTTTGTTACAGAAAATCACTGTGATGATGATGATAAACAATGATGTGTGTGAAGTTTTCTCTCATTTTTTTGGATGCAAAGAAATGGCCCTTTGATAATCAATGAATCCATCTACATTGCAACAGCACGAGAGATCAAGCCATCGTTCAGTTCAACAAAACCGGATCGCTGGAGTAATCTACTTTGGTAATAACCCTAGTTTGCAACGTAGACTGTGTGTCACTCCTTTCAATGCAAACACTGCAAATGAAGAGTGCAATATGACTAGATTTGTTGACACCATGGTTGTATCGTGCCACAGTGTGAAGGCCCAGCCATTCAGAGTGAATGGGGGAACAAAACAAAAAACAGGCAGGCTGTGAGTGCAGGTTGAGACCCAGCCCCTGACATTCCTATCTGTACCTGTGCATGCTGCGGAGTGACTGGAGGTGTGCCGGAGCTTAAGAGAGCCACTATTTACCCGCTGGGCCGGAAAGCCTCGAGGAGAAGGAGGAGGAGAGGCCAGTGGGTGCATTACTCTGTTTAGACGTGGCCAGGAACAAAAAAAAAAGGCTCTGAAAATGCTGCCGACAGCAATTGTCAGCATAGCCCCGGTGCTTTTACTGACACACACACACATTGCAGTTCACATGCTTTCATTCTCTCTTTTTTAAATGGATACATGTGACAGGATTTGCTTTGTGTTGCTCTTGAAAGAAACAAAGACATCAATTTAAAATATATATATATATATAATAAATATTATGATACTAATTTTGGATGTGGCACCATGATGGCACACTTCCTTCAAGGAATTTACTTTTTTATCAGGTGGCAATATTTCTAACCATTTAAACACTTTGTATGACTTGCTTTTATTTAAAATACATAACTTAAATTAAGTCTCAATCTGCATAATTAGATTGGTTTTTAGAGTAGGTAATATTTCACATTTATTTATGCAAGAGCAACAAAAATAATAAATCAAACCACTAAATATAAATAATTAGAAAAAAGGATTGTTCATTAAAAATAATTAAAGTACATAAAAAAACATTTTTGGTCTGAGCACCTTTTAATTTCTGACTCTGCCTTGGAGCAGTGTAAATATGATAATGGCATATGAATATAGTAATCTGTCAGTACCAGGGTGTGTGTGTGTGTGGGTATTCCCTACGTTATGGGGACCAAATGTCCCCACAGGTACAGTAATACTAGTAAATTTTGATCTTGTGGGGACATTTTTTGGTCCCCATGAGGAAACAAGCTTATAAATCATACAGAAATATCTTTTTTGAAAATCTAAAATAGCAGAACATTTTGTGTGATGGGTAGGTTTAGGGGTAGAGGTAGTGTAGGGGGACAGAATATACAGTTTGTACAGTATAAAAACCATTACACCTATGGAATGACCCCATAAAACATGAAAACACAACGTGTGTGTTGTGAATGATTGTGATCAGTGAGCCATCCATTCAGAAGAAAGGACCGGAAAAATGCAGTGCGACCGGAAAGGCGTTATGTAAATGGGTCACTCATTAAAAGTTTATTAAGAGTGTGTGTGTGTGTGTGTGTGTGTGTGTGAACTACATTTTTTCTACAAAATATGATGGTTTGTGTTACAACAGTTTTTGTAACTTTGTTTTCGCCAGCATTGTCATAAAAAAAATGAAATAAAATATTTCCACGTGGATTGAAGGACTTTAAACTATTATTTTACAGTAGTAACAAAAGCATTTTGGCACAAACTATATGGTAAAACATTGTAAGGGTTTCCTTTATCTTATACAAACAATAATTATAAACTACTATTTATCTTCTCTATAAATGCTGCATTTCAGAATGATGTCATTTTATTAAACACTACCATTGCTAAAGTGTAATAATTACCAACCAGCACATGAATTAAATAATTACAGTGGCATTATAAAATTTGAAATAAAAGTAGTGAGAGCAAAGCATTTGTAACCCAATGTTACTTTTGCAATATGTCATTTTGAAGTGAAATGGAATATTCAATTTTGACTACTATAGGCTTTTGGATCAGGATGTGAAGCATAATTTGGCTATTAGTTAACATTATTTTGATGACCTGGATGACATCAGCTGAAAAGAGTGTCAGAAGTGGAGCAATTCTGAGATTAAAAACAAAAAGCAAACAGGGTTTTGGCCACATTTACATTACAAGTAACCCAATTCCGATTTTTATATGATTTTGTAGATCCACAGATTGGATATGACCCATGAATGTGCAAACATGGAAAAAGCGATTCCATTATTCTCAGATTGGTTTCAGAAAATATTGGAAATAAATCCTGCATTTGCGTCTGCCATGTAAGCGGACAGAACGGATATTTCTATCATTGAAAAAGTGACGTGGCGAATAACGTCAACTCAGATGGACACCAACCGCGATCACATGACTCAATGGAGGACGAAGTCTCAACCCAATATTTTGCTGACCTTTAAAGACGGCCATTGCAAATCGTTTTTACTTCCTCTTCGGCCTAAGCTTTTCTGGGTTAGTGTGTCTGCGTTCTTAACAATGCTGGGTTAAAAACAACCCAAGTTTGGTTGAAAATGGAAAAACCCAGCCGTTGGGTTAAAAGTTTGCCCAACGTACTGGGCAGTTTTATTCAACCCAACTATTGTTTAAAAATGACTATACGGCTGGCATAAAATGAACCCAAAATAGGTTGGGAATTAAAAATCACACACATAATTACTAGAGGCAACCAAAATAATCAAAAGGTAAACATTTATTAATAAGCACTCTAAAAAATTCTGGGTTTAAAACAACCCAAGTTGGGTTGAAAATGGAAAAACCCAGCAACTGGGTTATTTTAACCCAGCGAAAGGGTTAAATGTTTCTACAACCTGCTGGGTAGTTTTATTTATCTCAACTATTGTTGCTTAAAATGAACCTAAAGTATGTTGGAAATTAATAATTAATAATAATGAATGCAATACAATACAACAAACATTTATTAAATATTAAAATTATAAAATTAACTTTTTGATCATTTTTGTTGCCTCTAGTAATTAAGTGTCTGATTTTTAATTTCAAACCTATTTTGGGTTCATTTTAAGCCAGCCATATTGTCATTTTTAAACAATAGTTGCGCAAACATTTAACCCAACCGCTGAGTTAAAACAATCCAATCGCTGGATTTGTCCATTTTCAACCCAACGTGGGTTGTTTTAAACCCAGCATTTTTTAGAATGTACCTTGGGTTGTTTCACTAAGTGTATAGTGTAAATGCAGATATCGGATATGGGCCGCTTTTAAAAGAGGATGTAAAAAAATCAGATGTAGTCAACCAATCGGAATTGAGAATCAAGACCTGCAGTGTAAATGCAGCCTAAGATTTCATGTTGACTTTAAACAACAGGTCCAAATAAATGTACCCAGGAGGATTTTGAATTTTATTGTCATTATGCAAGACAAGAGAATAAACATAGCACACAATGATCTCTGCCAATCAGAGAATATCCAAAATCATTATTATTCCAACAAAAATAGTTTGGTTGTTTTACATACATTTAATAAATGTAAGTCGATTTTTTTCGTTTACTGGATTAGTCATTTGTAACCGAGTTAACCATGCATTTAATATCCGATATTGCTGAAGAGGCTTGATTAACAGAAACAAATGACAGTTGCATTCAGCCATTCAAGTAACTAAAATCATCTAGGCGGGTCACAGCTTGAGCAAAGTCACAACTTAAAACAAACAATAACAACCATAAAAAATGGGGGGGGGGGGGTGAAGGTGCAAAAGGCAAATATATATTTTAGGATAAGTACAAATTCAATTTCCAGTCTGAAACACATCAATGAAGTTACTTAATCATTTACTATAAAGTTAAGCGAGACAGAACTTAAGAAGAAGAGAAACGGTGCAATTATACATTACCATTAGCTTGACCGTTTAGCTAAATTCTACCTAAACTTGGTATATATTAATACTGCAATGCAATCAAATCTGCCAAGGCATTGGATGCAACAAAGCAATGAGAATCAAACTAGTCTAGTTTTATCGTCATCTAAGACTGCTAACCCATTTTGGTAAAAGACATTGCATAGGATGTCTTGGCTGCATATTTCTAATGATCTTTTGCAGTTTGTTCGACCCAAGTACACAAATCCAATAATCTGCATGCAATGTGAGGGAGTATTAACCATTAAAAGACTTTTTTTTTCGTCTTCTCGAAGAAATCTAGCAATAAACAAGAAGTTTATGGGCTGAGGCCAACTGGGAAGTAATGATGTGAAACTCATTCAAAGTTCAGAAAAACCTTCCATTTTTACCAAGTTCAGTTTCGAACGTTTGGCAGAGACACTCGCTTTTATTTTTTTTTTCTCTTCTTCCTCTTCCCCTCAGTAGGATCCAGTCCAGTTCATTTGACGGGTTGCAAATCATCAAGGAATTTCACATTAGGGAGGAATGTTTTGGTGAGGCGACCTTGAAAGAGACAGAGTGAATGAGAGTGAAGCTTGTTTTTTGGAGGCTTGCCACGATGGCCTTCATTGTGCAAACTGCATATAAGCAAGGTTATGAGAGCCATTATCAATGAAGCAAATTACATCCGGCTTGCATGTCCAAGTTAACAAAAGCATAATCACTTCTTGTGTTGTTTTGGAACATATTCAAGCTGAAAATGTGTTTAACATGTCGAGTTACTGCAATAAAAGGCACTTGCACAATAGGATAAAAATACAAAAATCATGTTATTTTGCTGTGAGACCTCTAAGAAATATTACACTTTCTAATATAGAATTAACCGTACATGAAAGTAGGGCCCTATGATTTCCGCTAAGCAGAGAATACGGATTGCGGAATACAGTCATCAAAATGGAATTTACTGTATAACACGGAATGTCACGGAATTTGTCAAATTTGATGAATAAATAAAAAGTAGACTAGCGTCTGTGGATATGCAACCGCAAGAAGACTAATTATATATGAATCCTGCGTGTCTCTGTGTGAATGAATGGAGCCGACTCGCGGATTCATTTACCACACACACACACACACACACACACTGAAGCATGCGTGACACTCGCGGTGTGTTTTACGTGACACTCTGCTTTATCTTTATCTTTAAACTTTATCTCCAGAGCTGATCTGAGAGTCACTCTATGAGCATTTTACCACTTTGTTTCAGAAAACTATCGCCATATCGTAAACACAGAAACTCTTTACGGCAACCCGTCAAACCCGTTTGGTTTAATTTAAACAAATTGTGACAGAAATATATTACTGTTGTACAGTAGAATTTATATATGTCTCAATGTAATACTAACACTAATAATAATAATAACAAATTATCATTAAAACTTTGTTTTTAAGGAATAATCACATTTTTCTTCCATGTTTTCACAGTAAAGCTATGTTGGTAAAAAATAAAACAGACTTTGAGAAGAAAAAAAATATTTCATAGGGTCCTAAAAATGTAATTTTTGTTGAACTTTTAATAAATTATTGTGAAATTGTATAAGTTTCATGATTTCAATTAATTACACATGCTTTTTTATAATTAAAATTTTAAAATCCAAAAAAATTAAAACGGGGGGCAAAAAACGGAATATGGAGAAATGAATTAAACGGATTTCATAGGGTCCTATGAAAAGTAACTATGTTAAACAAATGTATCCTCTCATTAAATGGTCATTTTGGTCTGTCCCAACTTTAACATTAAATCATACAACAATGCCTTCGTTACATTACCTGTTGACTTTATATTCAATTATTTGTACAAAGGAATATCTGTAATTATTATCTCATTTTAAAATACCAAAAACTAATCTACATCCAACATTTTGCATGCAACTCCTGCACTATTCCCCCCTTAAAGAAATGAAACATTTCATAAAATTGCAACATTGTGATAATATTTGTGTTAAATAAATCAAATTTTACTTAAATTTTAGTGTTTGACTGTATTCATGAAGCTCAAATAGAAAGTTATTGTAAAAATGATTAAAAATATATTTTTGTTTTGTTTATGAGAAATATAGATTTGGCAATAATTACACTAC